>APFE030327358.1:22444-48017 GCA_000404065.3 Pinus taeda | reverse complement strand
GCATGAGTGGCTGCCATGTATTCTTCCTCTGTAGTTGACAGTGCCACTATAGATTGTCTCTTACTCATCCAACTAACTTCACCTCCAAATAGGTTAAATGCATACCCACTTGTAGCTCTTCTCTGAGCCAGATCTCTAGCCCAGTCTGCATCAATAGAGCCATGGATGTCCAAAACTCTGTCCAATCCTGGTCTTCCTTGGTAGCACAAACCATAATCACTAGTGCCACACAAATACCTGAAAACTTGCTTCATTGTTGTCCAATGCTCCTTCCCTAGTGTTGACATAAACCTGCTTAGTACTCCCACTGCATGTGTAATGTCTAATCTAGTATAGAACATCACATTCATTAGGCTACTGAGTTCACTTGCATATGGAACACGAGACATGTCCTCTTCCTCTTCTTGTGTCTTGGACACTGTTCAGTAGATAACTTTACACTTATAGGAATAGGAACCTTCACCAGTTTACTATCCTGCATATTAAACCTCTGCATTATTATCTCAACATACTTCCTCTGGTTTGACCAGAGCTTCCTCTTTTCCTGATCTCGTTTAATTTCCATGCCCAAAATATAGTTTGCAACACCAAGATCTTTAATGTCGAATTTGGAGGACAATTACATATTTAAATCTTGCATAATTTCTTTGTCATTTCCAACAAGCAACATATCATCCACATACAAGACCAGATAAATAACACGACCATAAATTAATTTAGAATACACACAGTGATCTTCTTTGCTTCTAGTGAAGCCAAGTCCCCATATAAATGTCTCAAATTTGTGATACCACATCCTTGGTGACTATTTTAACCCATATGGAGACTTTTTTAACTTGCATACCAGTTCTTTCTTACCCTCACCACAAAGACTCCAAGTTACCTCATGTAGAACTCTTCTTCCAGATCCCCGTGAAGAAATTTTGTCTTCACATTCAATTTTTCTACCTCAAAATCAAAAGTAGAAGAAATAGATAAAAATAATATAATAGAAGCTACCTTGGCAATAGGAGAAACATTCTCACCAAAATCAATTCCTAGCACCTAGGAATAACCTTTTGCTACCAACTGAGCTTTGTATCTCTCCACCTTTCATTTTGCATTCGTCTTCTTCTTGAACACCCATTAGCTTCCAATGGGTTTCCTTCTAGCCAACAACTCCACCAGATCCCAAGCCTCATTTTTGGGAAAAGATGACATTTCATCAACCATGGCCTCTTTCCACAGTTTTCCATCCTCTGAATCTACTGCTTCCTTCACAGTTCTGGGATCATCAGTAATAGGTAAAGTAAAATTTGAATAGAAATCAGATGGACTATACCTTTCTGGCTACCTTCTTTCTCGAATTGATCTTCTTACAATCGGAGTTTGTGGCTCTTCTTCTTCTTATTCCTCTTTTGTTGTAGAGTCTAATTCTTCCTCCTTTATCTCAAACTCTATCTTCTCAGGTTTGTTTGATGGGACTTCATGTTTAATAACATATTTCACCTCTCTAAATGCCACATCTTAGCTTTACACAACCTTCCTTGTTACTGTGTTCCAAATCTTATATCCTTCTAAACCATCCTTATACCCAATAAACATGCACTTTTCAAACTTACTATCCAACTTTGTTATTTTCTCCTTTGGAACATGTACATATGCATCACATCCAAATACCCTCAGATGTGAAGGAGAGGGTTTCTTACCAATCCATACCTCTTGTGGAGTCTTATCCTCCAACGTTAATGAAGGTGATCTATTGACCAGGTAAATTGCAATCTCAACCGCCTCTGCCCAGAATTCCTATCCTAACCTGTCACCACTGAGCATGATTCTTGTCCTTTCCATCAATGTCTTTTTCATTCTTTCTGCAATTCCATTTTTCTTAGGTGTGTATGGAGTAGTCTTCTATCATGCTATACCACACTTCTTACAGAATTCTTCAAATTCTTTCTTGCAAAACTCTCCAACATTATCGGTCCTCAACACCTTTATCTTTTTCTCCATCTGGTTTTCCACCGGAGCCTTAAATTCTTTAAACCTGTCAAAGACTTCAGATTTCTTCTTGAGGAAATATATCCATGTATTCCTTTAGAAGTCATCTATAAATGATACATAGTACACAAAATTACCCAGTGATGGAACCTTCACAGGTTCAAACACATCACTATGCACAAGCTCTAATATTTGTTTCGTCATCTTACCACCAGAGGGGAAACTCACCTAATTTTCCTTTACATATACACAATTTTCACAGAAATCAAAATCCAGAGAGCTATTAGTCATACCTTCCACCATACCTTTATCATGAATTATTCGAAGGCCCTTCTCTCCAGTATGTCTAAGCCTTTGATGCCATAGCATGGTCTTTTCTCCAAAGACCACTAGATTTTATGCTCCACTTTTAAGAACCACAAAAATGTTGCACCCATCAATAACAATGCTACCTTGCAGCTTGTACAGAGTTCCAATCCGAACTCCTCGCATCAATACCAGTGCTCCCCAAACCATCTTGCAAGTATCTTTCTCGAACACTATTTTTACACCTGCATCGTCCAGCTTGCTTACAGAAATCATATTTCTAGCTAATGCAGGAATCTGCAGAACACCTGGAAGTGTTCTAATCCTTCCACCTTGCAAATTCAACTTGACTTTTCCGCGACCAATGATTCTATCCTTCCTGTCATCCCCCAAGAAGACATCACCACCATCATATTTCTCATACTTTCAAAACCACTCTCTATGGGGCGTGAAGTGAAAGGATGCACCTGAGTCAATCAACCATGCCTCATGATCTACATGTGTACTTGAAGAAGAAGCCAAGTACACATCCCCACCTTCATCTGAGGTCGTTTTCACCTTTGTAGAAGGAGCATATCAGATCCCTTTCCTTTCTCAGGAGCTTTATAGTTATAGTCCCTTTTGTAGTGCCCTTCCTTTCCACATTTCCAGCACACCTTTACGGGTTTTCCTAGAGATTTAGATCTCCCTCTGGATTTATATCTCACACTTACGGAAATTTTTTTTTTTTTTTTTTTTTTTTTTTTCTGTTCTGGGACCGTCCTCATATAGATAAGGCATCATCATTGTAGCTCTTCATATTTTTTTGTCAGCAAGACTAAGACTATTTCATCAAACTGCAAGGCAATTGCATTGCTACCTATTGTAACAACCGGACTATCCCATGAATCTAGTAGAGAACACAACAAGATAATGCAATTATCTTCATCTGAACTTTTAATATCAACTGATAATAACTTGCTTAGAACAATATTAAATGCGTTCAGATGCTCTCTCACTGAGTCTCCATATTTCATCCTTAGGTTATATATCTTTTTCTGTAGGAATAGTTTATTCACCAGAGACTTAGACTGGTATAAAGTCCCTAACTTTTCCCACAAAGCCTTCATCGTAGCTTCCCCTGATACATTCAGCAATATTAAATCTGAGGCACACAATCGTATTGTTATTTTTGCCTTATGACTTAACTTCTTCCATTATTTATTGGACACTCCCATTGATTTAGTACCTGGATCTACCACAATGCACTGATCTTTATCTACCAATAGATCCTCCATCTTGAGTTTCCACAACTCAAAACTCTGACCATTAAATTTTTCGATCTCTATCTTTCCATTGCTTGCCATCTTCTTTCACCACCAGAATTGAACCCATAGATCTCCCACTGAACAAGGTCTACCATAAGCCCAAGAAAAATCCCTCAATAGTAAAGGCGTCTCCTTGAAGCCAAAACACCTCTGATACCAAATGTAGGTTTTAACCCTGTATAAAAATTACTTGCATACGAATTCTAAAAAATACAAAATAAACAATGGCGAGAGCATAACACATACATCAAATATACAAAGATATTTTCCCCTGGATCCCAAAACCATGACTACCAAATTGATTTTTCATTATGTTCCTTTCAATGTTACAATACATATATATACATGTTGAAGCATCCATAAACCCCAATCCATTAACCCTGGATTAGAACATAATCATAGTTCCCTTGACCGGATCTACAAAATACCATGGACCGAAAACCATCGCGCCCAAAAGCATGTGTGAAATCCATGCACAAAACCATAGGTAGGTCCACCCAGCTAATATAGGGTCCAAAAAATTTTTCCTCAAGGCGTTGCCTCAAACCCCGACAAGGGGAGCTGTCACCCCCTCGCTGTGCATCGACACAACGAAGGGGAGACTCCACCCCCTCTCTAACCCACCCGTTTAACTACTCGGGATAGTTGTGGAAAGAATATAACACAACCCAACAAATTTTAATGGTTTTTGGTACCTTGTTGAAAAATAATTACATGCTTGATGCCTAAATGTATGAGAGGTCTGATGAGAAATAAGATTAAAAAAAGATGAAGTAAAGGGTCTCATATATGATTTAATAAGATGAAATTAAAGAGTCTAATATATCATTTAGCCCACTACAACTAACA
This sequence comes from Pinus taeda, assembly GCA_000404065.3. Taxonomy (NCBI): domain Eukaryota; kingdom Viridiplantae; phylum Streptophyta; class Pinopsida; order Pinales; family Pinaceae; genus Pinus; species Pinus taeda. Next base: position 43,578 of record APFE030327358.1, on the reverse strand, counting down.
TGGGAATATTCCTTAAATGACACCATGTCAAAATATAAAAGAGATACAACACATTCAATCCATGTCCTATTTGACGAATGAATTCAGGTGCCATCCAATAACCTTTATTAACGTTTCCCCAAAGATCAATAACTACAAATTGAAAATCAATGTCAATAAAATTCATGACTAATATAAAGGAGAAAAATTGGACATATGAAAGTCTTGTGTGGTTCAAAATCAACTCAACCACTTACCTAAATGCACCAAAATATATCTATTAATATACCCCTTGTTTTCCACAAAAATAGTTGGCCTATAACTCAAAAAGCATGATATCAATCTAAGCACATATAAGTTAGATTGTCACATATATGAGGTACAAATCACTTCACCATAAATATATTTGTATGTTAAAAAAAACTTTATTGATATTTATAAGTCTATCTTAATCAATGTAAATTTTGTTAGTATCATATCGACACAAAAGATCCAAAAACGAAATATATATATAATGGTTTCTATGCCCATGAAAAATGTACCTTAATAGATGGATTATATATTCCAATGCAAAAGAAAACATTTCCCACAATAATGTAGTTGTGCATGATTCGCTCCGCCTACTTCTAATTCTATAAGGAAATGAAACATTTGAAATACCAAGAAATAATGTGAAATTCAAACTTGGTCAATAAGCATGCACTTGAATTTATATGTAGAAGTTACTTGAATTTATATCTAGAAGTTGATCGTAAGAAGGACATAAAAAAATATATGATTAATGAGTTGGAATTTAAAATCTAATAAAATTTCATGAAATTAGGTCAATGATAGTCATTTATTTCTGACCAAAGAAGTTAAACATGATTACATGTCTCCTTTTTATTTAATAATAATGAAGTATAGATAAACCTCACCTTAATTAAAATATTGGTTAAAATCATACCAAGGCAGGACACATACTCTTGAAATACTAAAAATAGAATAAGTTATATTATCACTACTTCTAATGCTTTCTGAAAATAATTTTTGAAATTACTTCAAATCATAATATAATTATTTAAAATATAATAAACTTTTTATTCACACTTCTTTTAAAATAAGAATTGTCTATAATAAATAATATATAAAATAATTAATTAATTTTTTTAACCACTTTAATTAAAGAAGTTTAGGAAGAATGAGTGTGTATATTTTGCATGTCTAGAGTAGTAGAATCCAAAAAATATTTCATTTTGTGTTGTGATGCATTCAAAACATCAGAGAAAGTTATGGGAATATGTTAGCATCGGTTTATTCATGTTGTTTTTTTAGGGAGGGTGTTGTTAGAAGGTTGGACAAGCTCATCATCAATTTGAATTAGAAAAAAAATGAATTGCAAAAGGCGAAAAGCAAGTAACTAATGGTCCCATTGAATATTTTTAGTCTAGTGGATGTTAAAATATCATTTCATTTCACTTCATTTATGTTGTGGAGAATTTTCGTAATAAATATGAAGGATTTTAATCCATCTATATTTTGTGTCGACACTCCACCTATCATCATGGACTACCTAGTTAGTTGTAATTAATTAGTTATATATATATATATATATATATATATATATATATATATATATATATATATATATATATATATATAAATATATATATATATATATATATATATAATATGATAACTAATTAATTACAACTAACTAACAATTTAGTACCTAATCGAATAGGTCTTCCACAATTATAATTTTATTATGTCGTAATCTATCTATTGTACATTTTGGAGGACTTTCCAACCTATTTTCCGGTTTAAATTATCTAGATAGAGAACCACAAGTTTGAGTTGTAAACTCTCCACAATCCAAGTGCCCCAAGCTTGGAGTCAAAAAACAACAAAAATTAGGATTTGGCCCAAACAAATCCAAAATCCAAAGTATAACATGTTTAGACAATGTCTTTAATTATTAGTAATTATTAGGTGGATGGTAGAGATTTAACCTCCATGGAATAGGCCACAATATTCATCGTAGTATTTCATATATCAAGGGTTAAGATTTATCTGCAAATTAGCTATGATATTTTAATTAATCTATCTGGAAATAATTAATTAAAGAAAATGTCATATCAACATGTGTTGTATTAGGCATGTGGTATTCATAAGCTATAGTATTGGCCCATGGTATTGTGACAAAAATTATTTACAAGAATTTCCATGGTAAAGTTGGGGTGAATCTCCATGGTTAAAATTATTGTTACATGCTTTTTAAATGTATATATGTTTAACTCACATATTGATTTTTTTTATAATTAATAATAATAATAATTTAAAATGAAGTTATAATTTAGTTAATTTTTATGATAATTTTTAATATAGGGATGGTTTATCAACCATTTAATTTATATATTTTGGTTCATTAAGTTGCAATTAACTATATTATATTCTATCATATATAAAGTAGCTAAAAAATTATACTATATGTTATAATATAGTATATTTGTTAGTATCTGATGATCATTATTAATGTATGCTGAGATGGTAATTGTTTTTTTTTTAACTGTGATGCAAATATTTTATTAAATACAAATTGGCACATAGATTGCAGCCTGTACAACAGGTGAGTATAATGAAAATATTCTGAGGCCAACTACTAAACATGTAGCCTCACCATGATCTTTATTTTGTTGATATATATTAGTAATTTTACTATCCTAAATGACATGGGGTCTTTGGAAGTGTAGATTCTCCAAAATACCTATAGATACAAACATTTTACGTGGTACATAGTAGACCCATTATTAAGGAGTAGTTGCGAAGGAAGAAATACCATTCCTCATTAGGACTCCTCCATCCAAGTTTACACTTTTATTGGCGAGATCATATGCAACAAAAATGTTCATTCTCAACAAATGAAATAAGATAATAGTAGATAAGGCTAGTTTCATATTCTTGAATCAATCAATAATACTTCACAAATTGCAATCCTTTGGCAAAGATCCATGAACAAGGTGATGAATAGCAAATTATGAATCTCCCAACATAGTCAAATCTTTGATATTTTTTTCTTTACCCAGAAGGATCCCCTACAATGATCCCTACACCTCTTATCACATTATTTACACAATTGCCCAATCCCCAATTATACTCAATTTCAATTTTCCTAACAGGGCTGAGAATAATAGGTCCCACTCAAGCTACCCCTAAATTATGCCATGAAGCACCATCAAAACTTAACAAAAATGACATCTAATATTTCCTCCATTTCTTCATTACATCTTAATCTAGCCTTAATTTCCACCATTCTGTAAGTCTTGAGTGAGTTTTCTTACTCCTTGGCAAAGTATGAAGGAGGCTAAGAATCCATTTATTTTCTTAGGAATCCACCTTTCCCATATCAGCTGGGAGGGCGACATTTTTCCAATATTAAACACATAACACTCAATCTCTTTAGGCTACAAAGTGAGGGTGATACCATTTCTTGTTGAAAAATTGAAAATGTTGTCATTTCGAGCTATCCAAACCTTCCACTAGAAAAATTTCAAGAATGCCAACTAGATGTTCTTGAAAGAGCTCTTTCCTTTGAATATTCCGAGGTAGAAACCGTCCCAAGAAGAGAAGATCGAGGTAGGTTGGTTAGGCCATCGAATTCTAGAGAATAGAGGAGAAAGGGTGAACTCCCAGACTTCATGAACAAATGAACATCTGATAAATAGATGATCGATTGTTTCTTTCCATCTTTGGCATAAAGGACAACATGAGGGGCCAACCATTCCTTATTTTTGAAAATTCTCCAATGTCACGATTTTACCATGCATTAACAACTAGCAAAAGGAGTCGAGTTTCAATGGACAGCTGGGGGTCCAAACTCATTACCAAACATGAGACTTTGAAGGAAGTCGTTCTTGAAATAATAAAATAGATTAGCCTTCTCAAATCGTAAATTATGAGTTCTACCATACTGAGTGATTAACAAAGGCTCGATACCTAGGGGCATAACCAACCAATACTGATATCGACAGGCTAACTCGAGCTGAGATATGGTGTGAAGATAATTCAAGTTCCAACAAATATACAAATTAGAGCTATCCCAATTTGAAATATATGATATCATGAATTTTCTTTCACAGATCAGTCAATGTCTCAAGGGGATTAGCTTCTCATGACTTTCCAAAGCTTGCTTATTAAGGATTTGATCCAACCATAGATTTATTAATTTTCCATTCTAGATATACATGGAAATATCATCTTAATAAGATCCGTAGATGAAAATAAGAGCTTCCAATTGAACAAGCCTACTTTTGGAGCCAGTGAAGCTTTGAGGTTGAAATAACATCTTTGCTGAAAATATTTGCACCACATAACTTCTTTCCACCAAGAATAATGATTTGAAATGTCTCTCCACACCAACTCAGCATCTAATGTAATATTCGTAAGGGAGGGATCCCATATTCCCAAGAAACCATGGGACTTTCGAAAATTTAGCACAATCAATTTAATGAGATGAAACTTTTTATGGATCTGAAAATTTTCCTCATACTTTTAGCTATTTTACAAAGAGTCCCAATTGGAATTAGGAGAGTTGTGAATTGGTAATGAGGAAATATGATAATATCACGCTAATAATATATTGACACTTAGCTAAGTTTAACCAAATCACTCCCCACAAGTGTAAATTAGACTTTAATTTCACAATAATTCTTGAATAGGATTGGGAAGAATCGAATTTAAACATATCAAAATCTTCAAATATCTAAAATAGTTTCAAGAGGCAACAAGATGAAACCAAAGAATGAGACATAGATTTTTTTATAGAAGTGTTATAGACATATTTGGGCACATCAACCCCAAACGCATATGTCGATGGATTAGGGCTCGTCAACCCCTAAAAGAATTTTTTTATACCCTAAAGGAACTAATTCATTTGAATACATCATTCCCCAAAAGTTCCATCTCAGAAATCATCCAGAAAGTGCCTAAACTGAACCATACTGACTGCTACACTATAAAAGTGTGATACATACTGTTTAGGCCTTCAATAGGGTGCGATGGGCGAGGATAGACAAAATTCTAGGACAGTTTGTTAGTTAGTTGCTCATGGAATCTTCTAGAAACTGACCCTAAGCCACTTGACTCTCTGAATTCACCCAAGGATGACCAAGGGAACTAGGAAACCATCTCCAATTGCCCTCTCTTTTGGAACTAATTTCAACAAATGGAATGGCCTTCATCATCCCCATAGATGACTCACCCTCTTGCAATCATCTATAAAAGGATATCCCATCCAAGAGATCAGAGGGCTGAATTGTTGTGAATTGTAAGGAAGTGCTGCTAGTTTCAGTATTGGGGAGAGAGCATTGCATTATTGTTGGGTTGTTCTTGCTAATTCATGACGTGAAGAAGGATTGAAGCTGGGAGGATGGAACTGGATTAGACAACTGGGTTGTAATTCTCCTTATTATCAATAAAATTCTTCAAGATTTTTCCCAATTGATTGTGTTAATTTTAAATGCTTTCATATGTTCATTATATCTTTAATTCTATAATGTTTATGTTATGATAGATGATGATGCTTTGACAATTCTTTGTTGTTGTAGCTATGGACGTACTCTCCAAGCATGTTATATACGGGGAGGAGTTACATAATCTATCAAAGGAGAGGGAGATCAAGCGAGGATCAAGTGAAAGTTCCAGGTTGGTCCTCTATAATCTTTCTCTTATCTCTCAGTCATAGGAAAGATCATTGAATTGCTTTAAACTGTTGTTTCTAGGTTAGCTACCAAACCTAGAGGGTTAGTCATTCGACAAGACACTAATTTTCCCATAAAAAAATTGGTGACTCCACTGGGGAAGCCAGATGTTTATTTGTTGTTTGTTGTTCTATTATATAAACTATAGACAGAGTCTGAAGCTAGCAAGGAAGCCTTCGAACCACTCTTGTTATGAAATTGCATAGTAGATGAATTCTACTTCAGTCAATCTCTGGTTTAGTTTAAGTATTGAACATATGATTTGCAAACACATCTGGAAGCCCTTTTAGTAGCTTAGTAACCTCTCAAGACATTCCATCATACTTTGGTTACCATTACTCCTCAAAACCAATCTTAATCCATTGAAAACTACTGTGAATTTGAGCCAAAACCATCTTCAGAAGCACTCCCTGACCATCACACTGTCTTCCACTGTGACACAGTATGCATCTCACCTCCCGAAAGAGAAAATTGCAATGCATCTAATTTTCTGTGAAGCCCAAGTGTGATGATTGTCTAAACTCAACGTTCCCATCTAGAAGTTGAGGATTTGTGGCTAGTTTTTAGTTTTGTTTGGTTATTTGCTAAATTTGAAAAATACCTCATCACTGAAGTCAACTTACATCACTTAGATCAGCCTCTATTTACACTAGGATTAGTGAATGCTTTTGTTTTTTTGTTCTTCGTTTACAATCCATTGTGAAAAGTAGTGATAGTTGATTTCTCGTTTTCGATAGAAAAAGTGTGATAAAATCTTCCATTTTCGTCGAAAAGTGAAGTGTCGCAAATCCTCCTTCATTAGATTATCGATTAAACTATTTTGATGCATTTGATTTGATTTGAGTTTGTTCAAAGTGTCAAAAATATATTTCTTCAAGTTTTAAAGTGTCGTTTTGAGTCTTCCTTTCCCTCTTTGAAAAAAAAATTGTCAAAAATTGTCACTTTGAGTAAAACATTTTGAGTCATTGTTGCGTTTGGTTTTCCTTCTTGAATCATTCACATTAAGGAGAGCTAAAAACAAATACATGCATTTTCATTTTGGCATTTTTGGTTTGTGTGCAAAAATATGACTTAGGAAAATTTCATTAGTGAGTGCTCTTTACAGTTTTCTTTAAAAGCGCTTCTATGCTCTATCCTTTGTAGTTAGGATTTTCATTGGTTAAATAAAAAAAAAGATTTTTTATCATTGTAGATTGCATCATTAGGAATTTCAGATCATACATCACGTGGTGAACCAGCAAAGGCAAACTTTTAAGAAAGATCAACTTTAAAATGAACTTCAATGAACTTAACAATGCTTTGGAATCTAATGCAGCACATTTAGAGGTCTAGGCTAGATACGTGTTCTGGCATCATTAAACCTAGTGGCCATTGTTTTTATTGAAGGTTGGGTGATTCCTCCTCTTTTATACGACAAGTGCTAGCACGAACTTGTGCTCCCTGTACCGTTGCGTATATATTGCGATACCACAATAGGCTTAAATCCTTTATCCATAGGAAACCGAGTCTGCCGCCTTATTGATCGCAATGTACTGAACACAACATTCGAGAAGATTGACTGTCGTACATAAGTCCTTGGTAATTTCTCTTTAATTTATCACCAAGGTGTATATTGCAGTTTTGTGATTGGTCTGGTAAACCTTTTTGTCTAGATTCTCCAGAGTAGTCACTTTCGTTCCTTTTCAACTCTCTAAAAGAAAAGGTCCATCTGAGCACTTGTCCTTTCAGGATCATTAAAAATCAAAGGCAACTAAAGTAATCTTTAGCTTTTTATTGACTCTTTAAAACTAAAAAAACAAAGTTGTGTCCAAGTGTCGTTAAAATAAATTGCCACGAAATAACATCACTTTCCCTTAGTTGATTTTTAATTTGATAAAGTAATCTGCAATCGTGGAAGAAAGTCAATCAAAACCCCGTCATTCACGGAGATTAGCGATTCAACCATCTTTTCCTCCATAAGCAAAACCAATTTGGACAAAGCGTCTCATTTAGCTGAGTCTAGTTCATCTAGGTTATTTGAAACATTCGTTTCAACATCTTCAGAGACTCTAGTTACTCCAATTATTTTTGGTACATCCACCTTTAAAGAGGAAGTTTCGCAATTACTAGAGGACATTAGAACCGATCCTAGTGTAACGGTAAATATTTCTAAACCTGAAACAACTCCATCTAGAGTTGGTCCGGAACCCATTTCAGTTCAAACCGAGGTTACATTTGAACCAAGAATTGTTCAAGAACCTCCTCTTGAGACTGAAGTTCATTTACTTGAACATCTGGACTTTGAATTTCAGTATCTAGAAGTTGTCACCCCTCCAAGATTTGTCACTGCAGAAACTATACCTTCTTCGGCTCCAAAAATATTTTATGGACTTGATGGTCAACCTCTTCCACCTAGTATGATTGCTATAGAGGAGATAGTAGAGGATCCCCCATCTGAAACCCCGTTTCATTTTGGAACTGGGATTCATTTATATCCTGCTACTCCTGAGTTTGCTTCCTTTAATCCTACTTCGTCGCGAGTTCATGTCGAATCATCAGGAGATCTTTTGGATAAGTTAACCATGTCTAAACAACCATCAACATCTAGGAATGTATCATTTGATGCAACTACGGAAGAATCTTCTGCTGCTACTTATTCGGTGTTTTCTGGTACACCTGAGTCACACCTATATGGTGCACCATCCATTCTGGTTGGTTACCAATCACTAGCTGGAACCCACTCAGGGGTTGCTTCAACACCATGGTCTCCCATTCATTCATTCGGATTTCAACCTGATTTTTCTCACATGGAAACTCAACAATTTGATCCTGCATTCCAGTATCAATTTTGGCAAACCAATTATCAAAGACCGATGTGTCCTTTAAACACTGGAATGCCACCAGATGGAGAACGGTATGCTTACTCACCATTTCCTCCTTCTTCCAGGGGACACCCATATGAGAGTTTCCCACAGCATTCAGGTCAAACTGGAATTCAAGCTAGTGGATGGCAACTAGTATTACCATAAAAACCAATGGTTGTATATCCAACACAACCAATCCAACCTGTGTCGAATATTCCCACTACACTTATTGTTACGACTATGCTGCAATCACAAGCACAACCTGTTGTATCTCAACCTCAACCTGTTCCTTCTTCCTCACAAGCTCAGGTTTCAAGGCAAGGGGCTCAAGTTTCTCAAGTTGTTGTACAACAGCCACTTGTTTTTGGGGCTCAACCGCAACCTCAAGTTAGTGCTCCATTATCCGAAATGACTCAGACATACACGGGTACAGTTAATCCGCAACTTGGTCAATCTTCCAGCACTGGGCAGCAGCAAACGATCCAACCGTACCTGACTGAGAGTAAACTAAGTCCAGGTACTGAGCACGCGCGATCGCTTGCTCTTCAGTCACGTAGGCTCCCATAGCAATGTCTCGTGCAATCTTAGGGACAAAGGAAGTCGTGAACCAATTGGTGAGGAGTTGATCAGGAATCCAAAACTTGATCAACCGGCGGCGCCTTCTCCATTCATGTATATGATCGGAGATGTGCGTAGCTGTATCCTGCTTAAGAGATGTAAGGAGGTGGGTCCCTGTCTCGTACCGAATGGGTAACTGAAAGTGAGTAAGGAATGCCATAGCCAATGAATTAAAATCCTGAAATGACGCGCGATTCAATTCAATATACCATTTAGCGGCAAAACTGGTGAGAGTCCTTTGGAAAAGGCGAAGTCAGATCGAATCATCAAGCCATGAATTAGATGAACACCATAGGTGATACGTCATCACATGGGCTTGAGGATCCTCTCCAGCTTTGCCTTCGAATTTGGGACAGTCACCAGGTATTAGTTGGAACTGGTGGCCATTGTGGGTTATGCAAAATGGGATCATTTGTTAACTTCGACATATCGGGCAGTTCCAACGTCGCTAGAAATGGTAGCTGCGGGTTGAAGGACATCTGTGGATATGAGGTAGGGCTAGAATTCCATCCAGTTGTTGGTTGCCGCCACTGACTTTGTCCAGATGGACCAGGTCCAAAAGGACCCTGTCCATAAGGATTTTGTCGATAAGGGTTATATCCAGAACCGGATGGTTGATGCTGGTTCTGCCCCCCAGCTCCCCATTGGTTACCATATTGACCTGCAGGTTGTTGATAATTTTGATAAGGGTTGGCTTGCGGCTGTTGGTAATTTTGATACGGGGTATATTGATTTTACCCCTGGGGTTGCTGGTATCCATATGGTTGCTGGGTTCCATATTGAGCCTGAGAACCAGGCGGAATCTGATAGGAAGGTTGAGATTGATACCCACCTTGTGACTGGAGACTAGCTTGATTCTGGGGTTAGTAACCGGGTTGAGCCTAAGAAGCAGGAACCATCTACATGCCCGGTTGAGCCCCCCCAGAAAGATATCCTTGCGAAGGTTGGGCCATCTGGTCGGAAGGTTGCCCTGGTCTGATCTGAGACGGACCCGCCTGCCTAGAAGGTTGAGCTTGCTGGGTGTTGGGCCATCCTTGTGCAACCGAAGGTTGTCCTTGTAGGCCGGATGGCTGACTAGGCTGAGAAAAGGGCTGGCCTTGCTGTGCGTAAGGCTGGCCACCCTACCCAGAAGGGTAACCTTGTTGGTTTCCGGGTTGTCCTTGCTGACCGTAAGGTTATCCCGGGTTCCCATAGGTTTGCCCCGAGGGGTATCCCTGCTGAGGCCCAGGTTGTCCCTGCTAAGCATAGGGTTGTCCCGGGTTTCCAGAAGGTTGCCCAAGATATGTATACGACGAACCACCAGAGGTTAAAGGTTGTCCCTGATAGGGTTGTCCTTGCGAGCCTCCAGGTTGACCTGGATAGGTCTGGCCATAATACTGCTCCCCATGATTCGGCTGCGAGTAGGATGGTTGACCCTGGTAGGGTGGTCCTTGGGATGGCTACCCTTGACCTGGACGAAATTGGCCACCTCCATATCCGGTGGAACCCCAAGCCACATTTAACGGAACTGAACCCTCAACATAGGGCTCAGATGGCAAGAAAGTATACAAATGATGATTGACAGGATCATAATATGGGCCTTGCCCGCCTGGGTTCTGGACAACATGCAAGTATTGGGAATATGCCCCCCCGCCGAAATAGCATTAGAAAAGGGTGGGGCACCACTTGCAGAATGGAAAACTCTAGGAGTATGTGCCGATGGACCACCATGTACTGGGTCTCGGGATGGGCCGGCAACAGAAGTCACAGTAGAGGATGCTGTAACGGCACTAGAAACTGGAGTTGATGACGCGACACAAACGGTCAGATTGGTTGGAACCGATGTAACAACAATATGGTGAGCCTAGGAAATGAAAGGTCCCGTAGTGGGAACAATGTTGCGATTCCACATAGAAGAGGAAGTCGCAGAGCTCATAGCATCCCTTAGAGATCTATACCGCACCGACACTATAATACCGAGAGGCGTAACAGTGTAGGGCGTAGAGATAACTGGGGATGTAGCCGGAATGGGAGTACTAATACTCGACATAACGGGCGATCCACTCGATACAGGAGATGTATCCTCCATGTTGGAAGAAGCCATCGGGGATGAAACACCAACATGAGTAGTGGGAAAATCCTCTTCAGAAGGCTCCCAAACAGGGTTCCAAAACAAGTCGTAAAACTCGTCCTCTAGAGCACGAGAGTTCAACGGTTGGACACTCGGAACAATAGGGAAAGTTTTGCCGCAAACCAGTGTCTCAGGGGCAGTAGAAGAAGGAGACCCTTGGTCACTTGGGATGGGAGACAGGATCGACGGATCCGCCAGGATGATAAAACAACAATCCTAGACAAACTAACGATAAAAGACCCTACTCAAAACTAAACGCAAACAAGATCTAACCAGGTAAATGTTATCATGGTCGAATAAATTTTTAGGACATTAGGACACAACTTGACCTTTTCATGTTTTAAGAGTCGAGAAAAGGACAAAATATGACTCTAGTCGCCTTCGAATGTTTAATGAGCCCGAAGTGACAAGTGCTCAATAGAGCCTTTTCTTTTAAGGAGTCCGAAAAGGGTCAAAAAGTGACTACTCTGGAGAAACTAGGCAAGGGGTTTACCAAACAATCCGTAAAACTGCTTATACACCTTGGCAATCATATGAAAACCAAGGACTTTCCGTACTGTAGTCAATCTTCCCGAATGTTGTGTTCGGTGCATTACAGCTTGTAAGGCAGTAGACATGGCTTCCTATGGATCAAGGATGATAACCTAGTGGAGTCTCCCCATATATACGCGACGGTACGTGGGAGTACAAGTTCGTACTAGACCACAATTGAATCACACAAGGAGGAATCACCCAACCTTAATGCGAGAACAAAAGTGACTGGGTTTAACAACGTCGGAGCACGTCTCTAGCCTAGACCTCTAAAATGTGAGCATTATGTTCCAATGCGTTTTTAAGTTTATTCGGTTCATTTTATGGTTGATCTATAGTTAAGTTTTGATTTCAGGTCCTACCATATGTAATCTTTCACAATTTCCTAGATGCAAGCTATATGCCAAAGAATACCATTTCGTTCGATGAATACTAACTATGAGAGAGTTAAGAGTTTTCAATCAAACAAAATGAGCACAATTGATCAAAAAACCTAATGCAACTAATGGGAACTAAATAAAACTTTTTCTTTCAAGAATATGAATCAACGAAAAGTTATATTCCATTAACTATTGAACGCAAAAGAGATTTGTTCGATTTCTTTTTCAAAGGCACAATGCACTAGAATGAATTTTGAAAGACAATAACACCGAGTAAAAGAGATAAACTCACTCAGTGAGAACACGATGCAATCCCAAGACACCAAAACAGTTCTCCAAACCAAAAGAAAATCAAAAGCTTGTACGAGCTATGTGATCTAAGCTCAAACAAGGCTAGAATGAAATCCAAGCCAGCAAGAAGCAAGTCACTCGGAAATCAACCAAAAACACTCCCACAATTACTGAACAAGTGCAAAAAATAATCGCAAAGTCGACTGGACAATCCAGAAACCCAAAACTCCCACGGAAGGCTCGACACACATGGCCACTAGATGCCCTAGGGCTAAGGTGTGAAGTCGGTAGACAGAAGAAACACCCGAAGGATGGAGGTTAAGAACCAGTCAGACAAGGATCAAACACACTCCAGTAACTGAAAAAGATGTGGTAAGATGCAAATCCAAGCTTAGAAGGCACGAAAACAAGTGGACTAAAAATGTTAACAAGCCTGGCGCGACTGTCAGGCTGTAACTCGCGCTATACAGGGATTGGCGCGGGTTGTCAGTTAGCAACAAGGGCCACTAGCGCGACTGTCAAAGGAAAAACCGCGCTAATAAAGTTTGCCAAGTCAAAAAGAAAAACAAGCGGTCCAAAGCTTGGTTTACAGTATCCAGGCAAGCCAGGAAGCAAGAGGCAACAAGAAATTCAATCCAAATAGCTATCCAAGCAAGCAAATGAGAGAAAACCAAAGAGGCAAGACAAACTCCAAATTGTTCAGTTCGTAAACCAAACTGGAGATTGACTGAAGCGACTTTGATCTACTTCACTAATGCAAAGCAGTAGTGTTTCGAAGGCTATCTAGCCATGCTTCAGACTCCGTCTAAAGTTTACAAATTAAACAACAAGCTAAACTCCCCATCGGAGTTGCCAAATTGTTGGAGAGGTAAATCCCCTCTACGGATAGAGGTGATCCCTACTAGCCCAAAACGAGTCTAGCAACAATCAAACAATGCTACCACGCAAGTTCCTAATTGAAAATAAAAGGTAGGTGATGAAGACCTACTTGGATTCCAATGCTTTCATTCATAGAAGAGACGTCGCCCACGCTCCTTTGCCTTGGCTGGTCACAATCCTCCACTATCCTCGTGAATGGACACCTGCACACAAAGAGAACAACACAAACACAAGCGTGAAATCTAATAAATGCAATTATACATTAGTCAGGAAGGACATAATTCAACATTAATCATTACAACAACGAGAATGGAACCATAATGATAGTCATCTATTATTAATAATCAACAAAGGAGAATACAACCAACGTCCTGACGTCAAGTCCTCCTTTGGCTGGGTGCTCAGCTACACAAGTCTTGCAAAGCTTGAAGGGATGAGGGAAAAGCCTCTCTCTCTTTGGTGACAAGATCTACTCACTTAGGTTAAGCTTTATGGACACAAAGAAGGCTCTTGCAACTCTAATCTCTTAATATCTTCCTTTCAGCACCAGTATAATTACTATTACCACTAGCTTGCTCAAGGCATGGAGACAAGCTTTTATAGATGAAAAGGAAGGGATAAGATCAATCACAACAATAATGGATTTGGCCTCATCAGTTGGAAACTTCCATGGAAGGGTGGAAAACTACTTCCCATTCAAGGAGATTCGAAGCCAAACCATCCTCACTTAACATAGATGCAGTTGGTGAATGCGTTGGAGAGAACTTTTAGAGGTTGATTGGTTAAAAAATTTGCCCAAATAGGTTGGCGCGATTGCGACTCTAGGACAGAGCGCTAATAGCGCGCCCTTTTTATAGGATTTTCCCCATTGGTGCGGGAAGAACACAGTGGCCCCGCGCTAATGTAAAAAGGGATATTTTTAAGGGCAAGCTGCAAGAGATGTCTTCAGGGCATATGAAGCTCATGTTCAGAGGAGAACGATGCAAGTGGTTTCAAGTCTTGTCACTTCTCACAAGTCCTGGAATATGTCCTCCAAGGTGCAGGAGAGGGGTAACAGGGACGGTGACAAATGGTGACAAATTACTGTGTAACATCCCTGTTAGTCTTCCTACTGTGTCATGAGACCAAATTCATCATGCTCATGCTCTCTAATGTGTCCAAATGACCCACTTTGCCAAAGTTTCCTCTATCATCACGATTGTTGTAAAAAATAAACGCGCTGATGAGCGCTCCTAAACGGACTCAATGCGCTGTCAGCGCGGAAGCACACGCCTTTCCCGCGCTGGTCGGATTTCATGTGACGGCGCGTTGTTCCTTATATCTGATTGCGCTGATATGGCTTTCCTTGTTATTCAACATCGATGACAGTGCTCCAATGCAGCTATGTACCCGCAATGATCCAGTTTGGGCGAATTTGTTCTAACAACCGGCCTTCCAGATGACTCCAGACCTGGTTGTTGGCCTTGTAAATGTCACCCTCCCTTATCTGGCATGTTTGTTTCACCATTTGAGCCACCTTCCTTGAAGATAAGCTCATCCTCACACCATTCATGGAGACTCCTTCTCCTATTTAAGCCTCCACCATTGCCATGAGCTGCTAGTTTGGAATTGATTGTGTTCAAAGCATTGCTGATAGTGTGTGAGCTTGATAGGCAGCTGGTGTGATAAGTGTGGGATTGTTATAGTGCTTAAGGAAGGTTGTGAAGTGTTTCCATCTTGTGTAAACTTGTGTGAGAGAGAGAGTTATCTTGGGATATCTAATTTCAAGGGTGAATGCTTGAAGGACTTGCTGGCTGGACCCAAACAAAGGAGGAGTTGACGTCAAAAATTTGGTTGTATTCTCTTTTGTTTTATTAATAAGATAAACGACTATCATTATGGTTCCACTCATGTATCTTTGATTATGATGTTTGAGTGGTATCTTTTCTGACCGGTACATAGTTGCATTTCCCGGATTTTATGCTTGTATTTGTCTTGTCCTTTGCTTGTGCAGGTGTATGTTCACGAAGATCGTGAGGATCGCGACCAGCGAAAGCGAAAGAATGGAAGCGACAACCCTTCTATGAATATAAGCGTTGGATTCGAGGTAGGCTCTCATCTTGGCCTTTATTTTGCAATTAGGAACCTGCGCGTTAGCGTTGCTTGATTGTTGCTAGACCTCAGTTAGGCTAGAGGGATCACCTTTGTCTGCATATGGGATTTACCTACTCAACAAACCTAAAGAAGTGGAAGATGATATTTGAGAAAAAGTCTCTGCACGTAGTAGTTTCGCTAGATCTATCCGAAGGAGCGTGCTACACTGAACCTATGCACGACAATGAGCTAGATTACATTTACCAGATAATAGCGCAAGACCAGGATCGGGTGAACCTGACAGCAGATGGGAGAATCTCATGGGAGCGTGACAGTTCCTGTACTTTAGACTCAGATGAAGAAATAGAACGCTGGCAAAACCGGTTGCACAAAGTAACAACGCTGAATTACAACATGATGATTAGATCACTACGGTGCATGATGACCAAAGCAAGGGAACTGCCAACATATGATGGGGTAACAAGAGTGGATGAATTCAGAGACAAATTTAAAAGTGCATTTCCAGAACAACAGAAGTACGGTGCGATGGAATGGGTATTGCATGCGACACCCACATGGTGGTGGAATACACACTAGAAGAATATTGGAAATTGGCATGAATGTAAAAGACAAATGCACTTACAGTTTGGAAGTCCCCAATGTTGAAAGCAAGCCTGGCAACCAGGACGAAGCAGTATACATGCCCACCTTTGTCGATGGGTGTAGTCGTGTGCTATGCAAGCACGTCCTGGACTGAGGATCAAAAATCAGAACCCAACGTGGTAGCAGCAAAAGTGAAAAACATTCCACATTAGAGCCTTCGCAAAGCTATGTAGAATCATGAACAGAGTCTACCAGACGGGATGAGATGATTGGGACCTACGCGTGCCAGCGGTCCGATGGGCCTATAGGGCCGTGTGAAAGAACTTGAGCACATAAATGGTTCCCAAGACGATGAGCAGATTCAAGGCCATAGCTTTGGGAAAGAATCCTCATGCAATCACTCCCATAATTGCAACAACTCACGAGGACTAGAGCGAAGAGATTATGCAACCATGCGAGGATGAACATATGAAGATTCAAGAAGCCATTCAGTGAGGGAACCTTGATCTTTGCAAACTAGAGGAAGATCGGGTATGACTAAAGCAGGAAAACATCTTAATGGACGAGGATATCAGAAAGTTGGAAAGCAAAATCTCGCAAGCATTATGCATTGATAGAAGGACGGGGCCACGTATGGGAAGTCCTACCATTGTCGCTGAGAGTTTTTGGCTATACTACCATGGCTGTGACCACACCTTATTAGACTAATTCACCAAGGAAGCATACCACATAAGGAAGAATGTGAGGTGCTGATGGGTGCGAGGGTAACTAAGGGAGTCTCACAGATCGGATTGAGAGGTGACTTGAAGCCTCACACCAGTAGTGCAACCACCTGATTATCTGTAGGAAGCACAGTCTCAGCACTTCAAGTAGTTGGAAGAGAGCGTGGGACTATAAAAGAGTCTGTATGGGAGATGCGTGACGCAGAAGTTGCGTGTAGGATTTGTATGACGCACGGGTAGCATTCACGCACAAGGGACTATGCTGCTACGCAGATAGGCTGGAAAGTGACTATTGGTGTCACTTTTCATGACAAGATGGCCAATTTAAGACAACGAGGAGTGGAAGACGGGCAATTAAGACACAAAGTTAGAACTAGATTTGGGACTATCTACTGCCAGTCTCACATTAATGAGCTGAATCTGGGGGGAATGGTCGAATTTGAATTCAAAAGGGCCTATAAATCATAGGTGACCCTCTACCGAAAAACCCTTGGCATTTTGCGAATTCGGTTGTTGCGTTATCAAGTGGGCATGAACCTAACAAATTTGGAGGTTGTAAGAGCAAGTCTGTGGTTTGAAGCATTACCAAAGGGGACAGAGGATTCCTTGATCAGAATAATGTCAACCACTAAGGGAGCTGTGCAGAGTTCTATGCCACTGGTAGAGGATTCACCAAAAATCCCTAAATCACCCCTGACGCCGAGGTCCAAAAAGGACCCACAGGTAGCAGGACCAGTCCATATGTCCCTGTGAAATCCGTAGTTTGGCAAAGTATCGTTGGAAGAAAAGGGAAAAATAGTTAATATTGACAATGATGATGATGAGGAGGATCCTCAGACCTTTGTAGAAGAAATGGAACCAGAGGAAGAGATGGAAGAAGACATCTAGCCAGTACGTGCCACAACAAAGCTGACCAAGTATGTCCCTCTGTGGAAAGGGAGGGTAAAGGTACCTAAAGATTTGGATGTTGTTAAAAGCACACTCAACACCTCGTTCCTCCCTGTGGGAGTTCTCTTCAAAGGTTTGGCTGTGGGCCGTGTACCCACAATGAAGTTTGAAGACTGAGACCTCATGGATAGTGAGAAGTTCCCCCATTTGCAAACTAGCCAACTGATGGAACAAATCACGGAGGGGTTGGTTACAACACTGCTGCCATGGAAATGGTTGTGCGGGGTGGAGGAGGTCGGGCTACTCCACCTCCTATCAATTCCACATTTTCATCGGGCCCCAATGACAATATTTGTCATCAGGTAACTTCTTTTCCTGGTGCACAATGGGTACTTGTGGCTAGAAGAGCCCATTCCCATCACGGTGAAGCTCATTCATAGGATTTATCGGCTTCCCTGTATGGGAAGGTACCCCGTGGAAATAACTGGTACAAGTGGAGACTTGGAGATTATGGAGGCCATGAAAAGGAAATATAAGTTGGAGAAAAAGCAGAGGGGTTATGTTATTACTAGTATTTCAGACAAAGGGGTTCGCGCCACTACCTAGTTGTTGGCAGGAAAAGTGATGAAAAAATGTCGTGGCAATGAGGTACTAGCAATGGTCGTCATGCTAGCCGAGCAACGCGCCGAAGGGGTATGGTTCAACTAGGTGCAGTTTTCTGCGAGGAGTTCTTGACGAACTGTAGGGAGGCCCAAGAGCAGGGTAAGACCTTCCACTATGCATGGTTACTCTTATCCATCTTGTTGGTTATAGGAGAATTGCCTAAGGATAGTTAGTTTCCTCCCCTTTACTAGGACTGGTTAGAGGTAGCAAAATATGCATCGCTATGGGTGATGAAGGATGCCACGTGAATCCGAGAAAGCAAGATCTTCTGGGTACTAATGGAGGCGAGTGTACAACTGAAGATCAACAAACGGCGACGCCTATCTGCCTCGATATATGACTGTCTGAGGAGCTTTGCAGAATTTAAAGCAGATATGCATAATGTGTATATCAGGGCATGGAAGGACTACACTCCCCTTCATTACAATAGACGACATTGTTTTCACGGTGCTCGACACATGGCCACCAGAATGGCACACACCAAATGGTAATGCACGATGAAATGGAGATTCAAAGACAGAAGCCTGCCGCCAAGTTACTAGCACAATAGAAGTGGAACGAACAACTTGCTTAAGAAGTACAAGCTTCTCGGGAGGCAGCGAAGGTCATCGCGGAAAAGGCAGCAATAGTAGGGGCCGCCCCGAAATAGGCTAAAAGAGGCCTGGACTTGACCATAGGGCATGGGATAGATAATACGATGGGAGGCATGGACCCAAGCACCACCTCTACACAATTGAAACAACTGTGCAGGATGGAACGAACAGGGCCACAGAAGAAGACCAAGGCTTCCAAGTTGGATGGGGAGCCAATTACACTGACTGAGGGTGACCTATATGACATTGGTGACACAGTTCGCAAAGTCACTATGGAGGTGCTCCACGAAGCAATGATGGAGTAACATTAGTTGTTGGGATTGCTAAGGGCACAACTCCAGGAACTTTAGGTGCAGCCTCCACAACAGGGAACGGTAGCCGCCTACGGGGTTATAGGAACATCAACAACCGAGCAGTTGTTGCAGGCCAAAATGGATAATAACGTCGCGCTGCCGGAAGAAGCACTGGCAATGGATAATATGGAGGATAGAGCCGCGGTAGGTTGGCTCAAGGGACTTGGCCTAAACATGACTGCCCTTCTGCGAGAGATATTATACCAGCTACAGGATGGAGCAACGACAGAGCTCCGTGCTAGGGAAGGACACACATTACAGATGCTCAGTGAATAAAAATCAACATTGAGCAGTTTAGCCTCTAACATGATGAAGCGGTAGCACAGAATCAGAAGTTGGAGCAAATGGCCGAGGAAGCATGTCACCACGTCCCTGAACTAGAGATTGCAGCACACTTACCAGCAGGTATACGGATCCACAAGTTGGCTAGTGGATTCTGCGAGGCAAAGGAGGAAGCAACAAGGATCTAGTTGGACCTCAACACCCAGATAGCGGAGTTGAGGTTGAAGGCGGAGCCCCCTGCCCTTAGTTGGATGCTCCTTCATCAGGCTCCCGGGGTGAAAAGAAATCATGACTCTGGCCCATGAGATTCTTGACTAAAGAACTCACCTGCTCTATCTATATGGCATCAAGCCATCAACTGTCCTCAATACGACAGTTCTTCCGCTTGACCAGATATTGCAAATACTCCTTCTGCCGAGTTCGTTTGGCCACCTGAGTGTCGAGGATTCTCTCGATCTTGGGAGGCTGAACATAAGGAATTTTTCTCATCCAAGTTTCACTTCCATATTGGGTGTCCCATGTAGGTTGTGTGGTTCTGTCTTCTTCTTCTAGATCAATAGTGTAGGGAAACAGGTCTGCCACATTAAAGATGGGAGAAATTCCTATTCCGGGTGGTAGCTGTATTTCATAGGCATTCACTGAAAATTTCCGGAGGAATTTTCATTGACCTATCTTCTTGTACTTCAGCTTGTTGTATGCACCTCTAAGGAAATGTTCCTTATGCAGATGCATGAGGAATTCATCCCCTACATTAAACTGCACTTCTCTTCGTTTCAAATCTTCTTGTTGCTTGTACTTTTGACTGTTGTCCTCAAATTTAATTTTCACTTGCTGTTATGAAACCAGCTCAAGAAAAGATAGAAAAGATAGATCAACACCTTAGAATTCAGCCTCTTCGAGGGGGCAACCTCCTTTACATTACATAAATGAATAATTCTTGGATGATTCAAATGAAAAAAACTCATTTCTATATATAGGAGTCTAAGGAGTCACAATATAACCCAGCCGACCTAACAATAATAATATAAATCCACAAAAATAACAATAGAGGGATTCTATGGGGCACAGTAATCACAATATGGGGATAATAGGGGCACAACAATATTAATATGGGGTAAAACTACAATAATAATGGGGTAATCACTAGTATTATAGGGACCCAACATGCCCCTCTCCTTCAAAAAAGTGTTATCCTCAATGCTTGAGAAGTTTTGGATACTTCTGTATAAAATTCTCATCCTCCCATGTGGAATATTCAGCGGTTAAGTTCTTCCACTTGATAAGATACTCTGAAATTGATCGATTTCGTAGCTATCAAGTTCTTGTTTCTGTGACTGCTTCCGTTTCCAATATAATTTTTCCTTCCTCATAAAGTTTTGGCAATATGTTTTGAACTAGGAGCTTGTCGCCTATAACTTTATTTAAGCATGAAACATGGAAATCTGGGTGCAATCGAGAAGCTACATGAAGCTCCAATTTGTATGCCATAGTACCAATCTTTTGCAACACCTTGTATGGACCATAATACTTTGGTGATAATTTATTATCATTCTTAGCTTGCTTGAGGGACATTTTCTTATATGGTTGT
>APFE030327357.1:0-13836 GCA_000404065.3 Pinus taeda | reverse complement strand
AATGGCGGATGTGCACCGACTCAAGGGCCATCAACAAAATCACCATCCGGTACAGGTTTCCACTACCACAGATGGATGATATGATGGATTGTTTAAGCGAGGCAGCTTATTTCCCTAAGATAGACTTGAAGAGCAGGTACCATCAAATTTGGATACGAGAGACGAATGGAAGACAACCTTCAAGACGAATGAGGGGTTGTACAAATGGCTGGTCATGCCATTTAGGCTGCGCAATGCGCCCAGTACATTCATGAGGTGAATGAATGAGATGCTGAAGGAGTACATCGAGAAGTTTGTGATAGTATACTTGGATGACATACTTATTTTCAGCAGGACAAGGGAAGAACACCTTCAACATGTGCGTAAGGTGCTGGAGAAATTACAGCAGAATAAACTGCTAATAAATTTGAAGAAATGTACTTTTCTAGAGAAGGAATTGATTTATTTGGGGTTTGTAATAACAAAGAATGAACTGAAGATGGATCCGAAGAAGGTGGCAATGATAGTGAATTGGCCATCTCCGAAAAAATTATTTGAGGTACGTAGCTTTCACAGATTAGCGAGTTTTTACAGGAAATTCATAAAGAATTTCAACGAAATTTGTGCGCCTATGTTGGAAACCATTAAAAAGGCCAGCCAACCTTTTCGATGGACAGAGGCAGCGGAGAGAAGTTTCCAATTGTTAAAGAGAAAGATCACAGAGAGGTCGATCCTGAGATTACCATATTTCAAGAAGTTAATTCAGGTTCACTGTGATGCCAGCAAGACAACAATTGGAGCTGTACTCAGTCAGGAGGATAAGCTTGTAGCGTTTTTCAGCGAGAAGCTGAATGAGAGTCGACAAAAATACTCATCATATGATAAGGAGTTCTATACTGTTATATAGGCATTAAAACACTGGAGGCATTATCTATTGGGAAATGAATTTATGTTGTTTCTAGATAATTCTGCACTACAATATGTAATGCAGTAACACAAGCTAAACCACAAACACGCCAAATGGGTAGAGTATTTGCAGAGTTTCAATTTCGTGTTGAATCATATTAGCGGGCAAACAAATAAGGTAGCGGATGCGCTGAGTAGGAAAGCTTTACTTCTACAGGAAAGCACTGTGTAGGTGCTAGGTTTTAAGCACTTACATGACTTATACCAGACATATACAGATTTTAAGGAGGCCTAGGAGGCATGTCAGAATCCCTTAGTGAGAGATAACAGTGCTTGGTTGGACCACAATCTACAGGAGAATTTGTTGTTTAAGGGAGGACAGCGGTGCATACATGACTGCTCGATGAGGGAGAATATTATTCGAGAGAAGCATAGTGGAGGTTTGGCCGGACATTTTGGCATGGACAAGACATTCGAGTAGCTTAGTCATTTTTACTTTTGGCCAAAGATGCGGAGAGACGTACAACGATTTGTGGCCAGATGCAAAGTGTGCCAGTTAGCAAAGGGTCACAGTCAAAACACATGACTGTATACACCATTACCTATTCCAGGCAGACCATGGGACTCAGTCAGCTTGGACTTCATCTTAACTCTACCTAAGACACAACGAGGATACGTTTCGGTAATGGTAGTAGTGGACAGATTCTCAAAAATGGCGCACCTTGCAGAAAAACCAGTGATGCCACCCACATGGCCCGCTTGTTTTTTAATGAGATTGTCAGGTTACATGAATTGCCTAAATCTATCCTATCAGACAGGGATGTGAAGTTCACGGGACACTTTTGGCATACCTTATGGAAAAAAATGGACACACAGCTAAGCTACAGTTCTGCATATCACCCGCAAATCGACGGGCAAACAGAGGTTGTAAACAGGAGTCTGGGAAACCTGTTATGAAGCTTGGTCGGAGACAATTCACGGATGTGGGATCGAGCGCTTGCATAGGAAGAGTTCGCTTACAATGACTCGCCTAACTACAGCACAGGTTTCAGTCTATTTCAGATCCTGTGCATCATGCATCCTCATGGAGTGCATGAACTGTGGGACCTTGGACTGCAGGAAAGGCGAAGCGCGGATGGAGAAGATTTCGCTAACGTGATGAGAGATTTGCATGAACAGGTAAAAATTAAATTGCAAGACAGCAACTTAAAATATAAACAACAAGCAGATTTGAAAAGAAGGGAAGTACAATTTAACGTAGGGGATGAAGTCCTCGTGCATTTGCGCAAAGAACGCTTCCCTAAAGGTACGTACAATAAATTGAAGTATAAAAAGGTAGGACCTTGCAAAGTCCTTCGAAAATTTTCGGCGAATGCCTAGGAGATACAGTTGCCACCTGGAATAGGCATTTCACCTATCTTTAACCTAGCAGACCTGTTTCCCTACACGGTTGACCCAGAGGAGAAGGAAGAAGATGGAACCACGCAACCTACACAGAATACCCAGTATGAAGGAGAAGCTTGGAAGAGACAGATGCCTTACGTTCAACCTCCTGAGATTGAAAGCATTCTCGACACTCAGGTGGTTAAACGAACTCGACGGAAGGAGTATGTGCAGTACCTGGTCAAGTGGAAGAACTGTCCTATTGAGGACAGTTCGTGGCTTGATGCCAGGCAAATTGAACAGACAGGTTCTTCAGTCAAGAAACTCATGGACCGGAGCCATGATTTCTTTTTGCCTCGGGAGCCTGATGCAGGAGCATCCAGCTCACCATGACCGGGTGAAGTCTCTACCAGGTTGGACGGTTATTTGAGTATTTGGATCGTTTTTCTATGATTAGTTTATCAGGTCATGAGATAAGATTTTATTTCATTTTACTTTCAGTTGCCATATTAGTCAAAGTTAAATGGTCAGTTAGGGCTGTTATGGTTCGAATAATAATAAACAATAGTTTAAAAATTGATTTGTCAACTTTAAGGAGAAAAGACAAAAATTGTCTAAGTAAAGATCTTGTAATGTCAACCGAACTGTAGTTACACAACCATATCATTTCTGTTCAACTGAAAGCAATGGCAGTTTCAATTTACTGTAACCAAAAATGTATAAAAGCAACAATGTAAGACAAGAGAAAGGTTCAACAATTTCATAATAGAGAAATAAAAACCAAGGCAGATCTTATTTCCAAAACTATCCATATGTATCATTGCCTATTTACTATACTACTGTATTTTTCATTTATCAAATTGTTAAGAACAACGCTAACAGACAGTGAGCAACCACTGTAAGGTCGTGTTTTCCTTGTGTTCTCGTCAAACAAACAAACCACATCGAATTCATGCAAATGTCCAAATACAAAGCGAAGAACCAACAAATTGAGCCACAGTCCGAACAGTGAAATACAGCAAGATGACCGAGAGGATAAAGAACCAGAAACAAAGTGTCGGAGAAACCAAACCACAACAGAGGTACTTTCGAACAATTCTTCATAGTTTTCATAAGTAAAACGGATATAACAAAACTATGTTCTCATTGCTACTAACCAAGATATAGATGTGTTACATTTATTTATAAATAAAAACAAGTTCTGCGTCCAGAGTGGACAAACCCTAGCCTAGGGTTTAGTAACAACAACCCCCATAATTCAAACGAACAGTTAATCAGAACAGGAATTACAACCATACTAAAGCTTCATCTTCGAAAGGGATATAGAATACACACGAAAAGCAAAAATGACAAGCTACAAACCCTACAGAAAACTCATGACCCTAACAGTGCATTAACAGATTTTGGAGCCAGAGCCTATCGGCAGAGAGTTGCTACATTTGGGAGACCAAACCCAGAAGAAACCTGCGTACCCAGGTTGAGCCAATGACCTACACATACAAACAGAGTACAATCAATACATCTGTATATTGAGAACTAAAGTCGAAGTCGAAATAGAAACAGGAGGGTTCTATAAATTACTTGAGTAAGCCAAACCAAGGGTTCGTGGAGCAGAGCCGTTGAAAAATCAACAGAGCTGAGACAGAAGGAGCATTTCTGGTCAATATCCATGCTGGAAGAAGGTCGAATTGAATCAGGGAGAGGACCATTTACCTGTTTCAGAGCCATAAAAGTCCATTATCTTGTTACCTGAATCCAAAGGCATCAGAAGTTAGCCCATTTCACACACAGAACAGAGACGAGAGGCAACAAAACAATAGCAAGGAGCGATTATCGGATGAGGGGCCAGATTCTAAGCCCAAACCATAGAAGAATGATAGGACAAGACCAAGGAGCTTACCATGTGAAAAGAGTTCGAGTGAGCGCACCTCCAGAGCCGGAACAGATTCGAGCCACAAGAGAAAACCATAGGCAAACACATAACCAAGTTTGGAAAGCTGAAATTCACCCACAACCACACCCAGAGGAAAACCAGAGATTGCCATATTCACTAGAGCAAGAACCATACAGTATAACCAACAAACCCTCGCAGAAACCTCACAGCAAAACAGAACAATCGCGAATGACCGGGAAGCCAAAGCATTTTGGCCAAAGATCAAACGGAGGGAACCAGGCCCAAGGTTCGTAGGTGAAAATTGAATGCAGCATTAACTCACTCCCAGTTGCCAAACAAATATCTACTAACCACATTGCATGCAACCGCCGAACATAACACCCAAATCTAACATGTCATAAAGACCGACAACAGGTGTAAAGTCGAGAACCCGTGGAAGTGTGGGCCAATGTGGGCTAGGTTACATCAAGTAGACATAATTTATTAGTTATGAGAAAATTGAAAATGAGTTATTTGAATTTAAGATCAGGTATGTGTTAATAGTTACAACATTGAAATATTATATCAAACTATGATTAAAGAATGCCTTAGAGTATCAAATTATGAGTTTCAAAATAGTAGTTACAACAATGAAGGCATCTTCAACAAAACAACCTATAAATAATACTTCAACAAGCAAATGAAATAAGAGAATTTCCAACATAGTAAGTAAAGTAACCATTCATCAAGCTTGAACTTTCTTCATTTCCTCTCAGTTAGTAGTGATTCATCCTCTTTTTTCATATTCTTTGAACATAAAAAGTCAATTCCTAATTGCATCTTCTCTTTTCTTCTAGGTCTTTTTCATCTATTATATGGTCCATGGGAGACCCATCATAGTCCATTAAGATGGATACATTTTATTTTTTGGATATTATAAACCCTTTTCAAAATTTTGTATATTTTTTAAAGAAACATCCAAGAACTTCCCGGGGCACATAAATTGTGTTGCCTCAAAGAATTTGAGTTTAAAGCACTAGATTTCAAGTGTCTCTCTCTACAAATCCAATAGTTTTAATGGAAAAATCATGTTAAATTATTTGCATGCGTGGTCCTTTACTTTCACCTTGTCAATTGATAAGTTTAACTTTACTTTATGCTATGCTACAAATGGCATGTTGTGATTTTGAATGTTGTATAATAACTATCTCTTTGAATGTTATTATTGTGAATATTTACTTTGAGTAGGCATGGTCCTATCTTTAACATTTATTTCTTTTTTGTATTTATTATATCATATTTATTAAAGAGGAGTACCACCACTCAAAAAATGAAGAAATATTTTTCCTTGTAATGTTATCACTCTAAAAATGAAGAAGGATTTTTCCTTGTAATGTTATCTCCAAGACCTTGAATAGTCTTAGAGATAAACATGGGTTCACCCAACATTGTCAATTTCACTAGATAATCAAAATATATGATGGATGCTAATCATATTATCCAGGGAATATTTTAAGGATGGAAATTTAACTTAAAATGTAGAATATTTATTGAGAAGAATTTTCGGCGAAAATCACATCATAATTCATTTGTCGACGTGTTTCCACGACACTAGAGAATCTAGGTTAGGGTCTTAGCATCTATGACACAACCAACTCAAATTCCATAACAAACTACTTTGCACAGTGGAATAAACACAACAATAAATCAACACGTGCACAAATAGACAACTTTTTACAATTTTTCAACGACCCAACTTTGTTATATTAACAAACTGTAATACAAATGTCTAGGGCTCCCTACCATGGATCATGGCCATCATACAATCACTGATATACGAATACAAATTAGGGTTTGGTGTCAACAACTATGACAACTAATCTACCTTGAACAAGATACAATTGACCTACTAGCTGATGTAGTGCACCATCACAACTCCACTTGGTCATACAATGAACACATATGTTGGTCCTTTTTCTCCCAATCTATAGCTATGCTTCTATCAATGGATCATGCTCCTTTATGTCACTGAACATGGCTCTCCAATCTTCCCTCTAGCTACTCATTAGTCCATCAATGAATCCAACTCATAGGTTCTTCTTGCAAGTTATTCACAACTCTATTTGTGAACAACTCCTAGACTACCCACTGTTGCTCCTTAACTCTTTGGGACTTCTTCCAACTATTTCCTTCATGTGATGCTCCAATGAAGACAAACTTAGGGCATGGAGGGTTTCCCTCTATCACTGCAAGATGTCCTTCTCTGCAAGAAACTTGGGCTCAATGACTATTCCACTTGGCTGCCTTCTTTTTTCCTTTAAAGAGTCAACCCTTGACCTCCAAACCACTACCTCTCCTAGTGGACCTAATGTCCTTCTCAGGTCTACACTTAGGGCTCAACAAAACACTTACTTGTTTCCCTCATAACAACCACAATATGCTCAACAAACCTTTCCTAAACTAGGACTCTCGTCCTCTAGCAACAAAACAACATGAAACACCAATCAACATACATTTTCACTCAACTATGGGCTTGTGTATATTGTTGTAGGATCTTGGCTTGGTTAGGGATTCTAAAATTCCTTGTTATCCCTACCATTCCACTCCAAAATCCCTCCTCAAGTTGCAGTCTTATTCCTTCTTCAAGATGCTTCCATACACTGGCTTCTAGGGTTGCTTCTAGCGCACTATAATGCCTTTCGCCCCCCTCCAATCTACGGTTACTATTAGAAAATCAGAATTGCCGAAACATTTTATTATGTTGATAATTACTTGTGAAATATTAGTGTTCTTGTTAACTTCTTTATGTTCTTCCTTTATCCTTGTTTCATCAGGCAATTACCAAAATCAAAACGTGAAGATCAATGGAATCTAGATGTAGGCACTCATTCCAGGCTAAAACCCCTTTATAGAGGAAAACCCAGTCAGAACTCTTCCTTCAGTAGATTCAAATTGAGATAGCCCAAGACTCTAAACAAAAATACCTTCCTCCTCTACCAAGTCAACTCTTCCCACTGATAGATGATCTCTTCCAAAGTTACCAAGTGCCAGCTTCTCAAATTTAGATTCAACCCAAAATTTTGACCCCCATCTTCAGAACTTCGACCCAACTTTCGGACTACAGTTTCGATCTAGAAACTTCAATAGCTTCATCCTAGTAGTTTCATAGCTTCGACCTTGATGCAACTTCAGAGCTTCAATGCAGTTTCCCAGCTTCGATGCAACTTCAGAATTTGGTTTCATATGAGAGAGAGAGAGAGAGAGAGAGACCCAAAAATATTCCAGCTTCCTTCTTGAACATCACACTTTATATGCTCCCAGCTACTATAATTCTAACTTGTGTCAAATGTGCTTCCAAATGAGTCAAGTTGCTCCAATATATAGTGAGTTTATGAGGTTGAATTTCCTTGTTGAGGCATACTTTTCCTTTCTTGAGGCAAGCTTGTCCTTTCTTGAGGCTGGCTTTGCGGAGGAGGCCTAATTGACCTATTTTACAATAAAATAAATTTCTATCTTGAAAAATAAATCCCAAGAAGGGTCTTTTACATTATGATATAGACAATTACACTTGACATAAACCTTAGAAGCCTTCAATGGAGACTTTGACCAAAACCAATTGACCCAAGCATGAAACCCATGCTTTAATAAGTCAATTTCTTTAATAATAAAAAATATTTTTCTTTCTTTTGACAAATACATTACATCATGACTATTGCAAATGTATCAAGACAATCTAGTTTTGACTTTGCCTTGGTCAAACTAGATTAAAATTCTAATTTCTATTTCAGTAGAATACTTGGAGGTAGTTAACTAAGGTGACATGGAACTTGTCACTCAGTTAACTTAATTAATTCGAGTTAGGGAAGCTTGAGTTTAGTTCAGTATGTTTGATTGCTAATTTGTAGCAAAATATTTCAGTTAATTTGAGTTATTATTAGTTTAACTAGTTCTAACTATCAGAATAACTAGTGGAGGTCAAGTTGTGGAAGTGGAACTTCAACCACACTCAACGATCAATCAATTAACTGATCAATCAACCCAAAATAATTGTTGCATGCAAAGAATTGTAGTTACTAATTTGAGATGGATATTCCAAGGTAGTGTACTATCAGTTGTAACATATTCCAATGTGTATAGGTTGTGCATGCAATCAAAGAAGGACCTAAGGTAATTGCGCAATTATATAGTGTGAAATTCCTAAAAGTAGGGGCAATGTCCGAATGGAACGACGCAAGGAAATATGAGCTTCGGAAGGCTTGAAATTGGCTAATTGTTGGCTAGATTCATTTAGTCAGGCAAAGGGATAGGCTATACACTTGCAAGGTGTGCTTCAACTTGAGAAAGCATATGTATTTATTCTCTATTCTCTGATTAATGCAATACAAATAGGAAGGGGTTTTGAGAAGTTGTTTTCCCTTAGATAAATCTATGTGCATGTGTGATGTTTCATTTTGCATGTCTATGATTATTGTTTTAGATGGTGAATTAACTTCTGCAAATTGGTAGAGTAGCTTCAAGTCTTGTGATTTAGAAAAGTCCATGAGTAGTACTGAATCTACACATTAATTTCTACATGGTACCAGAGCTGGAATCACTATAGAACAAAGATTTTGAAGTTGTCATTGTAGGAGGTTCGAATTTGCAGATCAAGGTTGTAGGATTTCTTTAGGATTGAGAAGATGGATTTCAATATACTAAGGCTCAAGTATGTCGTTGAGGGAACCTCAAATTATGTTGCATGGAAGGACCAGATGGAGGCAGTAATGGAGGATAATGAGTTGAATCAATTCATTGATAATGATATTCTGAAACCAGCATCATTTGATGCTAAGGGTCTGGTAGAATGGAAGAAGTGTGTAGCCAAGGTGAGGAGGATCATATTGGAGGGATTACGAGACCATATCGTATCAAATATCCACGACAAAGAGACTATGTATGCAATGTGGCAAGCGCTGACAGATTTGTTCCAGAATAGTAGTGACCATAGAAAATTGGCACTAAAGGAAAAAATTCGAAATATCAATATGCAAAGGAAAAAGACCATTCCACAATACCTAAGCAGGTTCACATAGTTTTGTGATGAAATTGGTCAAGTTGGTGTTACTATAGTAGAAGATGATTTGGTGAGCCTATCCCTTCTAAGCCTTCCCAAGAGCTGGCACAACTACCAAGATTCAGTGAATAGGAGGGAGAAACTACCAAATTGAGAGCGTTTGTGGTCTGATTTGGTACAAGAGGAAATAAGGTGGAATACCAGAGACGAGACTTGATCCAAATTAGAGGATGAGGAGAATTGTTCCTTGGCTAGAACGGAAAAGAAAGGGAAAGGGGAGAAATCCCAATCCAAAGTAGAATCTAGTCAAGGGAGAAATAAGAAAGACTTGTCCAAAATCAAGTGCTTTCACCATCATGAATTTAGGCACTATGCCACAAAGTGTCCAAAAAAGAAGGCAAGAAATAAGAATGAAAGAGGAGAAGCGAGTGAAGCTTTGGATTCACAATTCAAGCTTGATTTTACTCGCATTGCATGCATGGCTAGCATAGTGATGGAAAGCGTGTGGTATCACGACGATGGTGCCTCGTTCCATATGATGGGGAATAGAGTCTTTTTCAATGATTTGGAGGAGAAGGATCTCTAGATGCACATCGAGATGGGAGATGATGGAAGGTACAATGCAACCGAGATTACAGTCACCTTTTAGAGGGAGTCAGGCTCCCCTCTAAGGCTCAAGGATGTGATGTTTGTTCCGAGTTTAAAGAAGAATATTGTCTCCGTTGCATTTTTGGAAGATCGTGGCTACGAGGTGATATTCAACAAAGGAAAGGCATTCTTGAGACACATAGCCATGAGACAGGTGAAGCAAATTGAGGTTCGTGTGAAGAACCTCTTTAACCTAGATGTGGAGGATTGTGTTACATTGAGCACAAAGGTGGAGAAGGTGCAAAGCCACAATGTTGGTGAACTTTGACATAGAAGACTTGGCCATTTGCTTCATGGAGTTTTGAATATCATGCATCAGATTACCATAGGCCTTCCAAAAGGAGCACTAGAGAAGCAAGACACATGCAAAGGGTGTACCTTGGGGAAGTACACAAAAGCCACTTTCCATGATCGGGACAATAGAGTGCATGCAACCCTTGAAAGGATCCACTCTGATGTTTGTGGAACTTTCTCAATATCCTCCACTGTCAGGCACAAGTATTTTGTCATCTTTATTGATGAATACTTGCGGAAGTGTTGGATCTTCTTCATGCGAAAGAAGGATGAGACTTTCTCCAAGTTCTTAGATTTCAAGGCACTGGTGGATAAATAAAAGAGAAAGAAGGTGAAGTCTCTGAAGAGTGATAATGGAGGTGAGTACTTGTCAAATAAATTTAAAACTTTATGTGCAAAAGAAGGCGTTTGAAAAGAGTTGACAACACCCCACAACCCTAGCAGAATAGGGTGGCTGAGAGGAAGAACTAAAGGATTGTGGGAGCAACAAGGGCGATGTTGCATAACCAAATCCTACCTCTGCACTTGTGAGCTGAAGCATGCAACACAATTTGTAGAACAAGAGCCATCATTAGATTCTTGGCATGATCACACCAGAGGAGGCTTTCTCGGGGAGGAAGCTCGATGTGTCACACTTCAAGATATTTGGAGCCTTTGTCTATTGTCATGTCTCCAAAGAGTTAAGGAAGAAGTTAGAGTCGACAACAACGTTGGGGGTATTTGTGGGTTGCACAGAAGCATCCCATAATTACCTGTTTTATTTTCCATCCCTCAGAATGACAATTGTGTGATGGGATGTCAAATTTGAACAATAAAAAGCCATGTAGTGCTCTCTTGAGAGGGAGATTTAGATCCCACAAGAGGAGGAGATTTTAGCTCCAGAGGAGGAGATTTTAGCTACAAAGGAGGAGCCTTAGGATGTTGTGGAGCCGCCACAACTTGATGAGAAGAGAGTGGAGACAACCACTCAAGTCGAACCATCTAGAGAAGGCAGGAAGAGAACCAGAGAAGCTAAGAGACTTGTGTAGGATGCGAGGGAGAAAGTGGGTGCTCCTTCAAATAAGTGTAGGTAGAGAAATTCACCATATTAGTACACTAGCTACATGGCTCTAATGTCTGAGCTAGTAGAGACTAAGCCATACTCTTTCGAGGAAGCAATAGAACAACTTGTATGGGTTAATGAAATGGTGGAGGAGTATGAATCCATTATGAAGAACAATGTTTGGGAATTGGTCCCAAGGCCAACAGAAAAATCAGTTGGGGGCTCGAGATGGATGTTCAAGGTGAAGCATGCAACACACAAAATCATAGACAAACAAGGAAATATTTGTGGGAAAGAGGTACCCTCAACTAGAGGGGATTGACTATGAGGAGACATTTTCTCCTATAGAAAGGTACTCATCCATCATATCAATTCTTTCTTTCGCTGCATAGATGGGGTGGAATATCCACCAGATGGATGTGAAAACAACATTCCTCAATGGATTTTGTGGTAGTGCTTTTGTGGCAATGGAGTACCAAAAGACACCTCCTTAACAGTTGATTGTTCCCTGCAAAGGATCATAGGAAAAATTGGTGTTGTTAGTCGATAAACTTAAATAAACACAACATTGTAAATAGTGGAAATAATGCATACATAAACATAAACTAAACAAAGAGGTAAATACACAAACAATGATAAAATGGAGCAAAAAAATCAATAATAAAATGGAAAAATCTCCCTTTATTGACTATTGGTAGTAGCAGTTGAATACAATAAATGAATCTTAGACACTTGAAGAGAATTATTTGAGCTATGGTGCTAAAAAATCCTCAGCAATGGGGTTTCTTTTCCTCAATCTCTTTGCAAGTTTCTCCTCTTTCTCAAAGAAGTATGTAAACTCTCCAATGGTGGATTCCTCTTTTCTCACTCGGATGATGGATTTCTTAGAAGCAATATGGTCAACATGTTAGTGCTCTTCACTTCCTTGGTTTCAACATGCAATGGTGGTTTTCTCAGATATAATGTCTCATATTTTGACTCTCCTATGGCCTATCTATAAAAAAAAATTAAATCCATCTTCCCCCTCTTGGTTCATGCATGATATAATGACACATGAGTATGACAAGATGATTCTATTGAGGGATGCATATCTTCAAGGCGACTCAAATTCAAACGTATTAGACTAAGCTCATGTTAGAGAATCGACCCCAAGTGTGTAGAGTCGTCTCGGATCGCTGAGTCATCATGTTCTGTAACCGTGCGACTTTCGAAGGATATTCCATGCACGCGTATTTATCGAAGAAATAGTCACGCAACATCAATTGTTTTTTCTTTATAAACTTTGGACATTAGGAGAACTTTGATTTTTAAACTTTATGATGTATTTAGCTAGAAAATGTTCACTTGTTCCTTATTCTTAACATTTAATTTCTTAGATTAATTTTTAATGTTAAATTTAATGACTGTCACTGTTATGATCGATTTCAAGGACACTACATTTTCCATCATCCCTTATCTCACTGATTCTTATCATCTTTCATACTTCAACCTATTTCATACCTCTAAATCCATTACCCTTTTCATATCAACCTTGTTATGCCAAACACATCCTACAGCCATACCAACATCTTCCATTTGACCGAGTACCAATAGAAACAGGACACGTGGTGGATTGTGTTTTTAAAAATAAAGGTAAAGAAACAAATGTTAAAGCGGGCCTATTCATTGTATTCCATACATCCGAATTATGATTCCACCACCCGACGTAGCTAAATGATTCAAAGGACTCCCTGAAATCATACCCCAGTATTGCATATACGCTTCCAGCGCTCCTATGATGGCATCTATACAAGCGGTACAGCCATTCCTCTGTTCCCAAAGATGAATACGCTATGAAGTAAGTGTAGTTGGTTATTTCACCATCATTCTCAGTTATTTCACGCTGGCATTTAACTCCCATGACTTCCACAGTAAGGATTGAAAGCAGTGAGCGCCACAAGAGGGAAATATAACCATTCGGTTTCGACTCCCACCAAAGTCACAAGATAGTCAACCGAGCATCATACTGGATATTAAGGGAGCGACACCACCAGGTAACAAATTGAAATTTCTTTGTTGAAATTGCAAAACATAAACAGAGAAGAGTTAGAGCACGAACCTCTGCAAAAATGACCAATAGGGTCGAGCCGAGCATGTTCGACAGTTCTCAATATCATGAAGATTGCATTTCAATTCTCAGAGAGATACAGAGGTTGCCCTTTTTAGAGAAATTTCATGGAAGTAATGAATGAGGTTACCAAACAATTCGCTTTCACATTCAATGGAGAGAAAGCCCTGATAGGTAACTTCTCATTCAGGGTTTCAGAAGACACCATAGCCCAGTCAATAGGGATCAACCCAGAAGGGGAGAAGTACTTTAAGACAAAGCAATTTAAAGAGAAGTCACGGACTCAATTTATGTCTAGATCCAGAGTCTCATTAGTTAACTGGAAGAAAGGCATCCCAAGGAGTTGGTTGATGCATCCCTGGGATGAGATGGTCTATATCCTCCAAAAATTCGTAACCTGTGAAGGCCGTTACAGTATTGTCTATCTATACCCTATTAAATTACTGCTACACTTGAAAAGGCATTGTGTTATTAGTCTACCATATTTTCTATTACAAAGCCTAACTAAGATGTCGAAGACCATCCAAAAGCAGAAGGGAAATGAAGACAAG
>APFE030327352.1:0-38444 GCA_000404065.3 Pinus taeda | reverse complement strand
TGCATCTGCCACACATTTTGCTTCCCTTTTTTGTAGATGATTTCAAAGTCATAACCCAACATCTTTGTGACCCACTTTTGTTGCTCTTCAGAGGATAATCTTTGTTCTAAAAAGTATTTAAGGCTATCATGGTCCGTTTTTACCTTGAAGTGTCTTCCCATTAGGTAGGGTCACCATTTCTTAAGTGCATGGAGTATTGCCAACATTTCCTTCTCATAAATAGCTTTGTGTAAAAACTTTCCCTTGCTTGGACGACTTTCAAAAGCAATGGGTCTTTTCATCTTGCATTAGAACAACACCAATTTCATTTCCTGAAGCATCACATTCCACAATAAAGGTTTTTGTGAAGTCCGGTGTAGCTAAGACCGGTGCTTGGCACATTGCCTCTTTAAGATGTTCAAAGGCCTTTGTTACTTCCGGAGTCCATGAAAATGCATCTTTCTTCAATAATTTTGTTAGAGGTGTTGCTATTCTCCCATAATTCTTAACAAACTTGCGAGAATACCCTGTCAACCCAAGAAATCCTCGCAGATGCTTTATGGATGTGGGAATTTTCCATTCCTTAATGGCTTTAATTTTGCTAGGGTCTACCTTAACTCCTTCATGAGATACAATATGACCCAAATATTCCACCTCCTGGACTCCAAAGAAACACTTGGAGATTTTTGCATATAATTGTTTCTCCTCCAATAGTTTGAGCACCCTGTCAACATGTTGAACATGATCCTTCCAAGACTTGTTGTAGATTAGTATATCATCAAAAAATACTAACACAATGTTATAAGGAAGGGTTTGAAAATGGAATTCATCAAACCTTGAAATGTAGAAGGTGCATTGGTAAGGCCAAAAAGCATGACCAAAAATTCATAATGACACTTATGAGTTCTAAATGTTGTTTTCATAATGTCTTTAGTCTTGATTCCGATTTTATGATATCCTTAACGAAGATCAAACTTGGTGAAGTAAATTGATCCATGCAATTCATCCAATAATTCATCAATGATAGGAATGGGATATTTATCTTTACTAGTGAGCTTGTTGAGCTCCCTATAATCTGGACACATGCACCATGATCCATCCTTCTTGTGAACTAATACTATTGGAGCAAAGAAAGAACTTTGACTAGGTTGAATTATACCAGCCTCTAGCATTTCTGCAACCATACATTCAATTTCACTCTTTTGGGCATAGGGATATCTGTAAGGCTTGATGTTTGGAGGAACACTTCTTGGAATCAAATGAATAGCATGATCATGATCAAGAATAGGTGGAAGGACTTTGGGAGTCTCAAATACCTTGGAATGATTGTCCAAGACATTTTGGAGATCTGGAGAAATATATGATTTCGATGTGGGAACCTCTAGTGAACATAATTGTGCAATTATGCCTCGTTGTTATTTCTTTAGAAGATTTGTCATTCTGTTAGAGCTTATTATATTTGTTGGTTTCCCTGCGATACCCTTAACTTAACTTCCTTTCCTTCTAAGGAAAATTTCATGAAAATTTCTTGAAAATTAAAATTTATTGTACCCAAGGGTTGTAGCCATTGGACTTCTAGTACAACATCAACACCACCCATTGGAATGGAAAGAATTGGGATATTCAATACATATTCTCCCATGGATAGCTTGATATTAT
Organism: Pinus taeda; assembly: GCA_000404065.3. Taxonomy (NCBI): domain Eukaryota; kingdom Viridiplantae; phylum Streptophyta; class Pinopsida; order Pinales; family Pinaceae; genus Pinus; species Pinus taeda. Next base: position 36,806 of record APFE030327352.1, on the reverse strand, counting down.
GGCACTTTCTAGAGCAATTTATGGTTCCTCCACTTGCAACCATCACTTGACACTCTAGTGTTGGATATAGGAAGCAATTCAATTCATTGGCTATCTTACAATGAATAAAATTATGGATACTTACTGAATCAATCAACACTATTACCTTTTTCTTCTTGATATGTCCTTCTATCTTGATAGTTTGAGGAGTGGTAATTCTAGACAATGCATTACAATATATGGTCAGATTCATTTCTTCTTTCTCTAGGGTTTTATCCTGGTGTATATCCTCTTATTTTGATGTTTCTTGTGCCTTTTCTTCCTTCTCTTCACAATCTATGTAAAATAATTTGTTCTCATCACACTTATGACCTTTAGCGTATTTTATATCACAATTGTAACTAACCCCTTTTGCTCTTTTTTCTTCCATTTTTTGCGGTGTCAACCTTGTAGGTTGTGGAAGGCTAGGGTCAACAACACTTCCATATTTATAATTGTGAGTGGTAGGCTTTATTATTGCCATAATTTTGTTTTTCATTTTTCTTGCCAACCTGAATTCCTTCTCTAGTGAATTAGGTTCCCAAAGGTGAACCTCATGTTGGATGTTATCCTTTAAATTCCCTATGAACACAACAATCCTATGCTCCTCTAGAATATCTTTTACCCTTATATTCAATTTTTTGAAGTCTTCAATGTGCTCCATCATTGAACCCTTTTAATTGAGATTTATCAATTGGCTAAAAAAGTGTTTCTTTTTGTATCCTCATAATGTGCTATCATTTCATCCATAAAAATTGCCCAAGTGAAAATTTGTTTACGAGAGAAAACCATCGATACCATACAAATTTATTTGGTTCCAAATATAAAGTTTCAATGTGTACCTTTTGTGTGTTTTGCACATTATGGAGATCGAAAAATTGCTTCATCTGTAGTATCCATGTTATCGGATCCTTGCCATCAAACTTCATCATATCGATCTTTGGAACATGGTGGGTGTTCGGTCCAATGTTAGAGTCTATGAAATCATGATTAACATTTTTTTTTTCTCATCGTGAGTTTATTTTACTACCTTTTCGCCATTAGTAAGAATTTCTTGTAGAAACTTTGTCAAATATGTCTTCAATTCTTCCATGTTTCCTTTAATTGTTTCTTCTAAGCCATCCATATTAGCTTCCACGTGTTTCCTTAAACCATTTATCTTAGCTTCCATGACATACATCTTAGCTTCCACATCATTCATCTTAGTTTGAATATCATTCATCTTAGCTTCTACGCCTTTCTTTAAACCATCCATCTTAGCTTCTGTTACTTTTTGTGAGAGTGAATTTTGTTGCACTTGGTCTTGCAATTTTGATATATCATGTTGCATTTCTTCGTCTTCTTCATGAGTGATGCTAGAGCTTTCAAGTTCCTTACTACATGATTCCATTTTGCCACCATTCTGATCGAAATTGGATTCTCCAAGAAAGCTTTATGCCAAACCTCCCAAGATGACCTGATTATACTCTTTTTCAGTAGAGTGACCATGTATGAAGTTCCATGTGTCATTGTTTCAACCTTCAGACCTAAAAACGATGCACATAAAACTACAGTTTTTCCTCTTTCTATAACTTCTTACGAAATTTCAATCTAATACTGAGAGCGAAAGTTATGATGATTTTACCAAGGTCACATTTTTCGGATTTAATTCAGGATCCTACAAAAACTTGAACTTCCTTGGCTCATATTGTCAAAAATATAGCGAGACAACATCTAAAATTCGGATCTGAGGATCATCGAGATTTTGGCTCAGATGGGTTCTTTTTTAGCATCTGAATCATCCCCGAAAAAAATTATAGAGAAAATTCCACGATGACATGTTTTGGAGCAAAAAAACCCTAGAATCCAAACCTCTGATACCAAATGTTATGAAACCAACTCACAAAAATATAGAGAAGATATATCAACGACTTATAAATCAACCTCTTCGAGGGGGAAACCTCCTTTGCATTACAAAAATGAACAATTCTTGGATGCTACAAATGATAAAACCTCCTTTCTATATATAGGAGTCTAAGGGGTCACAATATAATCAAAGACAACATAACAATAATAATATAAGGGCACAAAAATAACAATAGTTGGCTTCTATGGGGCACAATAATAACAATATGGGGACAATAGGGGCACAAAAATAATAATAAGGGCTACAATGACAATAATAATGGGGGAATCACGAGTATTATAGGGACCTGACAAGGCTAGTGCCTTTACGTGATCCATAGTTTGGTTCAGGGACCACTAGTCCATGTGCTCTATCATTCAGAGATCCATACCACTCAGCTTCAAATCCATCCGACAATCAAGCTCAACCAAAACATGAGAACCCCCATCACACCATGGCTATCCAAAAATGCCAAGGCTAGGCTAAAAACACTGTTACACCTTGAAAAACCCATGCCACAATAGAAAAGAACCACATGCAATACCATGCATGCCAAATATAGCAAGGAAAATACACATGCAAATCGATACTTGTAATCAATCCTGTTGTAGCTGCTTGATCCTTTCTTTCCCTGCTTGATCTTTGCTTCCTCTTGACTTCTTTGCCTTTCTGGACCCAATGCCAAAATTCTCCAAGAAAACTCAAAGTGTCCAAAAGTAAGAGAGAGAGAGAGAGAGAATAATGATAGAGCTCCAAATCTGAACTGACAAAAGGTTAACAATGTATTCTTAGAATCCTTTTTATGAACAAGGCCTCTATTTTCTTCATTTTCCATCATTTTCCTTCAATTTCCTCCTCGCATGTAACCTGTGACCTTTCACCTTCCATTTCTCCTAATTTCCATTATTTTCATAAATAAATTGCCAAAAATGCCATTTTTCCTTTCCAAAGCCTTAGCCATCGCCTTTGCCAATTTCGTTAGCCATAAACAATCAAATGAACACCCACTAGGATGTCTTGCCGAACATTCAACTTGGAATAAGTGTCCCATCAACCGTGGTTATTATTTTTAACTTTTATTACATGAAATTTTCACTAGGGTTGTTACATAACCCTCCTCCTCGGGGAACACCGTCCTCGGTGTTAGACCATGCCAAGGCCTCAGAAAAACTGCTAAAAAGAAAACATATTGCCCATGGAACTTTATAACATAGCTCAATGCCATATTTACAATGATCACCCTGCTGAAAAGAAAAACAATATCATAACAACATAATAACATGACATCATAATGACACGACACCCATACAACTTATTAGATCTTTATAACTTAGCGCATGGCGTTATTTACATCTATATGCATATGTACATATAGAAAAATCATCAAAACATATACCAATACATATACCAAAATCACACCAAAACACCCAGCCAAACCTGCTTTGCCTCAACCAATAAAAAAGGAAGGATATATAGCCCACATCTGATCTGCCATCTCCCATGTAGCTTCATCGGGACCAAAGTGCTTCCATTTTAATTTAACGTGCTTTATTGCTTGGTTCTGGAGCATGAGAACCTTTTTTTGCAGTATATACTGAGGCTCCAGCTATACTTTTCCATCTGGTTCCACCTACAATATATACTAGTCAATCAAATGATCAACATATTTAACATACTTCTTATGCAATGTTACATTGAAAACATCATTGACTTTCATTACCGAAGGCAATGCAAGTCGATAGGTTACTGGCCCAAACTTATCAATGATACGAAGGGTCCACAAAACCGTGGTGCCAGCTTGGCACATGATCCAATCCAAAAGGAGCTCTTTTTGGATTTTATGCACAATTACACCTATTCCCCAACTTGGAACTCCTTGAAAAACCTATTACAATCTGCATAGTTTTTCTTCCTATCCTATTCTTCCTTTAGATTCTTCTTTATAATCTATGTTTCCTATTCCATTTCTACCAACATATTTGGTCCAATCAACACCCTGTTAATTGGATCACTCCAACTGATGGGAGTGTTACAACTCCGCCCATATAATGCCTCAAAAGGACTCATCCTCAATGACCCTTGATAATCGTTGTTGTATGCGAACTCTACCAAAGGGAGATACTCTTCCCACTTCTGTTTTAGATGCATCACATACATCCTCAACATGTCCTCCAATATCATGTTGACCCTCTCTGTCTATCCATATGTCTGTGGATGATAACTTTGTGCTGAAACCTACAAATAATTCCTTCCAAAACTTGGAAGTGAACTTTTCATCCTTGTCTGACACAATATTCTTTGGAACACCATGCAACCTGACCATATCTCTAATGAATACCTATGCCACATCGCTAGCTGAGAATGTAGACTTTACTAGAATGAAGTGTGCAACCTTCGTCAACTTTTCCACAACAACCATGATGGAATAATGTTGTCTCACTGTCTTTGACAACCCTATAATGAAGTCCATGAAAATAACCTCCCATTTCCACTCTAGAATCTCAATCGATTATACCAGTCCACCTGGGTGCTTACACTCTGCCTTCACATGCTAAAAATCAAAACACCTAGCCAAAAATTCTGCTACATCCTTCCTCAAATTCTGTCAATAAAAGAATTTATTCACTACAATCAATGTGTTATGATAACCTGGGTGACCTGAATAAGGTTTCTCATGAAATTCTCTCAAGATCACCTTCTTGAGCTCACTAATATTTGACACATATATCTTGTCTCTGAATCTAAACAATCCATTTGCTGTAAGATAATAATCCATACTCTGTGCACCTGTACTACCACCTATAATTGTACTACTAATTGTACCTGTACATGTACTACCACTGTACTTGTATTAATACCCTACTACAACTTGTGAATAATCTCCATATACCTGACATCCTATTGACCTGCCTGCAATATCTTTTCATGTAGATCTGTCCCATAGGAGCTCATAGCTACCATGTGATTTACCTGTAACCACCTTCTAAGAGCATCTACCACCTTGTTCTCTTTTCCTTTGATGTACTTGATTTCAAAATCAAACTCATTGATTGTGGCCAACCATCTAGCCTACCTGGCATTCAAATTCGGTTGGTCAAACAAATAACTCAACCCAATATAATCACTCATAAGTACAAACCTCTTGCCAAGAAGATAATGTCTCCACATTTTTAATGCATGTATGATCGCTTCTAACTAAAGATCATGTGCCAGGTATTTTTACTTACACTCATTTAGATTATGTGACTTAGAGCATACCACTTATCCATCTTGCATAAGGACTCCACCAAGTCCTCACTTGAAAGCATCTGTGCATACTACAAACTCTTTGTCCAGATCTACAATCTGTAATACTAGTGCATGTGTCAAAAACTGCTTAAGCTACCCAAATCTAGCCTCACACTCCTCTATCCATTCAAACTTCTTACCTTTCCTCTGAAATGATGTGATAGGATAAGAAATATGTGAGAAGTTCTTGATGAACCTCCTATAATAGCCTTCCAACCCCATGAAATATCTCACCTCATCCAAATTCTTAGGAGCTAGCCACTCCAAGATGGCCCTTATCTTCTCTGGATCTACTGCAATGCCTTCCTTGGAGACAACATGCCCCAAGTAGTGTATCTCAATCTAAAAGAAACTACACTTGTTGAGCTTAGCATACAAATGATGCTCTCTCAACAACCTCAACGCTACTACTAAATGCTCGCCATGCACTTCCTCATTTTTAGAATATACCAGTATATCATCAATGAACAAAATAACAGAATTGTCCAAATACAGATGCAGCAAGCTATTCATCAAGCACATAAATGCAACTGGAGAATTAGTTAAGACAAATGGAACAACAACAAACTCATAATGCCCATACCTGGGCCCAAACATTGTCTTGTAAATGTCCTCCTCTTTGATGCATACCTGATAATATTCAAATCTCAGATCAATCTTCGAGAACATTGTTACTCCCTTGAAGTGATTGAATAAGTCATTAATCCTCGGCAAAGGGTACCTATTCTTTATAGTCACATTTTTCAACTGCCTGTAGTCAATACATAATCTGAGGGTTCCATATTTCTTCTTCAAGAACAATACTGGTGCGCCCCAAGGTGATACACTTGGCCTAATGTATCCCTTGTCCATCATTTCCTTCAACTACAACTTTAAGTCAAACAACTCAGGTGTGCTCATCCTGTAATATGCTTTTGATGCTGGAGTTTCCCCTGGCACTGACTCAATCGAAAATTCTATTTCCCTGTGAGGTGACAACTCTATAATGTCCTCGGGAAATATATCCTGAAACTGCTGCAAAACTGGGTACATTCTCAACACATCGACATCCTCAACCTCCTTACCCTTTTCACTAGAAATGTGCAATGAAAATAACACACACCCTTTCCTACGGCTATGCTTTTCTTGCATAGTTGTCACCATCCTAACTGATGTGGCTTTATTTTCACCCTACAAGACTCTTTCTTATCCATTTTCATCAACACACTCAATAGATTTGTCATAACAATATACCTTGGTTCTATGAAGATACAACCCATCCATGCCCAAAAACATATTGTATGATCCCAACGGTACTACATTCAAATGTGTTGCGGTAGGCATACCATTCAAATCAAATGCACAAGATCTTACCCAATGTTGAACTCTCTTCTTTGTACATGTAGCCAATTGCACTAACCAAGACTCTGCATGCAATTCCTTACTCAAACCAAACTTTTCCACCAAGTCAGGACTAACATAGCTATAAATAGATCCAAGGTCAATCAAAATAGAAATAACATGATCACAAAGCTTACCATCCATCTCAATGATAAATGCCTAGTGTTCTACATGTTTGTTGTCCACTGCTACATAAATACAAGGAATGATCTGCCCAACATCCCCAATAGTCTAAGCCTCCTTTGCATTGTATATTTGAGGCCTACCACCCTGATTCTATAGACAGACTCTCTTAAGGTGTTCCTTACCACATGTCCAATAGTCCAACTGACTAATTACAACACCTCTATGCTCCTGTTGTGACTCATGTCCCTGTCGAGCTGCATTAAACCTGTTTTACAGTGCCACATTCTCTTTCTCATCTGTACGTTGAGGCCTTGTCCTCTTAGGCTTCCATTTACCCATACCTTTGTCTTTTCCCTTCCATCCTTGTTGAAATTCATTCTTACGCTTTGATTGTTCATACCAATGCTTCAATTTCCCAAGAACTTCCTCAAGTGACCAAGGCTCATCATACTCAATCTGATCTCTAAATGCTAATGGAAAACCACTGACAAATCATTGAATTTTAGCCTTCTCATCAGTAATATATGGTACATACCTCAATAGATACAGAAAATTGGTCAGGTATTCTTCATCTATCATTAACCTCGTCTTTAGCTCATAGAACTCTTTATCCTTACTCTCGTAGTACCTCTTTGACAAGTAATTCCTGAAAAGACTCTTGAACTCCCACCAACTCAAGTCATCTATCCTAATGTCTCTGGCCCACTTAACATCTTCCCACCAAATGTCTACTTTACCTTTCAAGTTGAAGATTGTTACTATGGCCTTCATGTTATACGTGTACTCATGCAACTCAAACAATTTGTTCATCCTAAGTATCCAAGCCTCTGCATCTTCCGGCTTCTTCACATCTACATCAAAAGTAGGTGGCTTAGCTTTCTTAAACTCATCTAGAAATTATCCCCTATCATTCCTCCTATAAGGATGATAGTGATGACGATCATGATGTCTATCAGAACCAGAACTAGAGTAGTACATGTTCCATCTCCTCTCCTATCCAGAGTATCCAACAACCTTCCATCTCTCACTGTATCAGATATATTCAACTCGTCTCTACCAGGAGACCCACTGCCATATGCCCCATTAGTTTGATCCTCATGTCCATGGTTGATCTGAAGTGGCCCTTGTCGTTGTAAGTATGATAAACTTTGAAGAAGTATAGCATTAACCTACGCTTGTTTCTCTTGTGCTTATATGATCCAGCCATTATCTACCTTACAACTCGTTATCGCTTTCGTCAAGCTTCTCAATCTGTCTGTCAAATCAGACGAGTACCCCACACCACGTTGCCCATCTAATTCATAGGGAGATTCTATGTAGTCTAGCACCTTACTAGCCATTTGATCTCTTTTTTGCAATGCATAATATGTTAGATAAACGAAATCACAATAAATCAACATACCTTAGTATAATTTAGGGAGGATACCTTGTTTGCAAGTTCATCAAATCAATGTGATACATGTATAACATAATCATAACAACATATAGACATATGAAAATAAATGTATCAACACATAAACATCATTTTAGTTAGGGTCTAGTCATCAATGCAAGACCATATCAACAATGTGTGCTATGACTTCATGCATGACAACAACCATTACTCCATTGTACACATTTCCACATGCAATTGTCAACATGCATAAGCAATGCCAAATCAACTACACATACACATAAACACATGTAGTCGAGCATAAGTGATCAATTCTTGAATCAACCTACAAGACTGATACACGTAATCAAAGCTACAATAATGTAGCCTAACATACAAGGATCTAAGTACGGGACATAAAATCAACACGTAAGTGACATGTAACAATATGTAACCAGTCATATACTCATGATGATGCATTCTACAAACTCAACATTAAATTCCCCATGACAACCTTACTTTAACCATAATCAATCATCAAGAAAATGTAACAAGCACACAGAATGCAAGTGTAAGAGACACACATGCAACTAACATGCATGCATGACCAACACACACCACCCATCTAGTTCGACGGGTGAACCATGCTCTGTTACCACTCTATAACACCCTCCTCCCACATCTACCCAAGTAACCATACCAACCGGGTAAACATGTGGCGAGAGGCTACTATGATTGGATTTGACCTCCTACGTGACCTTAAGGAAGTGGAATCGACGGAACACATAAACCAACCTATCCACATCAACAACAAAACCCTCAGGAGGCATGTTAGCCACTCATACATCCTGCCCTTGGGGCCCACTAATGTTCTGGACATCTTAGGCCTCAGTCGCTCCCATGGTATAGGCAAGAGAGCATACATAAACCCAAATTCACTCTCATAGGCTTTCTTTCTAGTGACCAAAGACTAAATTTTCTAGTGCTATGCCAGCGACTTTGAGCCACCTTTTTAGGCCCAGAGCCCAGGTCACTACCCATATTGGGATGTTAACTCAGGAATAGTAAAAGAACAGGAAAATAATGATGCAAAAGAAATAAGTTGAATAAGACCTTAATCAGATCCCTACTAGCCATGACGGGAATTTCGTCAAACATATCATCAATGTATAACCTACAGGTGTAAACAACAGAATTAAGTGTAGGGATATCATACTTATCTGAGAATTTCTATGAACCATTGTTCCCTCATGCCATTTGCTGCATTATCATCTATTAGGCCATCGATACATTATCAATTCATTTATAAGTAAAAAAATGCTAAGAGCCATACATAGCTTCTGCCATAAAACATACATATAACCAGCATAATAGGGACAAAAATACCATAAGCATATCAGCCATAAAATCCACATATACATCACTACATTTACACATGAAAATCAAAGGAATGAATTTCTCATTAATGAATACAATAAACGAACTGGAGACGGGACTACCACATTCCACCTTACCATAGAATGGCTAAGTCAAATCCCTCTTCAGCCATTCACCCCCAAGCCATATTCCAAGCATGAATGTGTGACTCATACCAAAGGAACCAAGCAGGGAAGACCGAGGCTAAACCACCTCACCCTCATCAATAGAAACTAGGCTTTACTGTAATCCATCCCGAATCACTAGGCCAACAAATTGAACACATCATAACAGGATTTACCATGATCTCCACCCAATCACTAGGCCAAACAAGCATGGATGCCACCAGATTTATCCACCTACACCGTGAGGAATTTTCCTACCTCCTAGTCTCTCAAGCTTTACCACAATCCAAACCTGGATCACTAGGCCCTAAACCGAGACCCACTCTCCAGGCTTTACCGCATATCCCAAACTAGGGATTAATAGGCCCAATGGAGAGAAAACCACCTTTAGGATTTACTGTATATCCTGCCATTCACCAACAAGGATTCCTAGGCCCACCGAGGCAACACAATCCTGGCTTTACTACAACCCATAGTTTGGTTCAAGGTTCACTAAGCCAGTGGCTTTATTGTGATCCACGGTCTAGTATGGGGACAACTAGGCCATGTGTTCTATCATTCAGAGATCTACCCCACTCAACTTCGAATCTTTCTGACAATCTAGCTCAACCAAAACATGAGAACCCCATCACACCATGGTTATCTGGAAATGGCAAGGCTAGGCTGAAAGCACTATTACACCTGGAAAAATTCATGCCACAAAAGCAAATAAATACATGCAATACCATGCATGCCAAATCTAGCAAGGAAATAATGCATGCAAATCGACACCTACAATGAATCTTGTTGTAGCTTCTTGATCTTGCCTTTCCCTGTTTGATCTTTGCTTCCTCCTGCATTTTTTGCCTTTCTTGATCCAATGCCAAAATGCTCCAAGAAAAATCTAAGTGTCCAAGAGTAAGAGAGAGAGAGAGAATAATGAGAGAGCTCCAAAAATCAATTGGAAAAAGGTTACTAACTAATCATCAGAAGCCTTTTTATGAATGAGGCCTCTATTTTCTTAAATTTCCTCCTCACATTCAGCCTGTGACCTTTCACCTTACTTTTCTCCTAATTTCCATTATTTTCATAAATAAATGTGCCAAAAATGCCATTTTTCCTTTCCAAAGCCTTAGTCATTGCCTTTACCAATTTCCTTAGCCATAAACAATCAAATGAACACCCACTAGGATGTATTTCCCAACATTTAGCTTGGAATAAGTGTCCCATCAACCATGGTTATTATTTTTAACTTTTATTACATGAAACTTTCACCAGGGTTGTTACAGAAGGACCTTGAGGATAATGTATTTGAAGAAAGGTTGTTATAAAAGCATTCATTTAAAGTAGTCAACCTACTCTGATGGAGTTTCACATAACTATCCAAATTCCTTTAATTGAAAAAGTACCAATGAAGAGTCTTATTGAAGATATCTACTCTATAACATAGTATATATGTTTTTGGAATTCACATTAGTCTTTTTGTAAAGGCTTGGCCTTGTGAGGACATAATGTTTTGTCCCATAGACCAAAAGGTTTCATAAACATTAATAAAATTATGTTTTGATCTATTCTTTTTAATCCTTGTGCAACATATCCATCCTCATATTCCATTTTATGTTCTCATTTCATAATTTTTTAGGTCCTAAAACCTATATGGATAAAACACTTTATGAATTGTACAATGCTAAGAACCCTCTATTGACTTAACCATTTAATTAAAACAAATCTTAAATCACATCTATTTCACAATGAAATTCAAGGACTTATATGGCTAGGATAGCAAGAGGGCATTGATTAAGGATCACATAGCAAGATATGGTTGGTCAAGGCTCCTCCTTATTCTCATTGACAACATCATCATAGATGATTGGGCACATAGGTAAATTCCCATGAGTGTGGTGAGATCTCTTGCATCCAAATATATTAAGGTGTGTATACATTAGACCAACCTTTCAAATCTACTTGTGAGCCCAATCTTGAGAATTTATACAATATAATTGAATCAATCATTAAGTTCATAACAAGCATTTGTGTAGATGGAGAAAATAAATGAGATATAAATAGAGTCCACTCAAACTCATGATTCCAAGGGATTTATAAAAGTTAGCTAAACCTATTTCAAGTTTAATAAACTCGAGACTCAGAACTCTTTAATTACAACAAACTTGTCAAAAAAAACTCTTTAATTACAACAAGCTTGTCAAATGACACATTTTAAACTTGGCATGTTATAGTTTTAAAATTACCTAAAAACTAAAATAAAATCCATAAAAACCACAACCACAACCACTCATAAAATTCCACATCTCAAACATTTCAAGGCTATGTGAGTGCAAGTTATTATGAGTTCGCTGTAAACCAATCAATATCTCCTACCACGTAGATTCAAATATTAAGTATATCTAAACATTATTATACAAATAATAAAACATTAAATATTCCATCTACTAAACTTCCTTAACTTAAAAATATAATATTTAATTAAATTAAAAAGTTAAATTAAAAATGTAAAAAACCTCATATGAATTATATATAACCAATAGAATAATAAATTATGATAAATTTATTTCAAAACCTATAACATAACACGCTTAAAATCCTTCTAAGTTTTATAAAAACTACATCATAGCTCCACCTTCGAACTATACATAAAACACGCATGGACCAACCATTAAAAACCCGCTTCTTGAATATTTAGACAAAAGCGTCCATTCCAAATTCCCTTACATATTTACTTTTCCCATTTCAATATTTCTATATTTTGTCGTAAACCCCTTTTTTTTTGTATTTTTTATTTTTATGACCATGCACATTGTATTTTTAAAAACAATAAATAAATTTAAATGTAATTCATACGTTCTAATTGAAAAAGTAACCATCTATACGCGAAAGGTTCGGTTGAGCCTAGTAAAAATTGGCGTCTAACCACAGAATTATTATTAAGAGTTAAATATTAATGTAGAATATATAAATAAATGGTTAATAAATGTAAGATAGTTAAATTAAAATATTTGTGTTATTTAATTTAGAAATTTATAATATAGAAATTTTCAAATAAATAATAATTAGGAAATTAAGATGGTATTTATTAAACTAAAATATATATAAACAGATGTTTTTAAGTTATTAAATTTAAATTATTTAAAAAAAAAAAGAAAGAAATTATTTTAAAGTTTATGAAGTTAAAGATATTTTGAGACAACAAATTGTTTTTTTATCTGTTTGATGTATATGCCCTTTTTCTATGAAGGTTCAAAATAAATGTTCTCAGTTTCTCAACAAACTCCAATAGAAATTTTGGAAGTTTTATTTTTTAGAGCACATATATTTATATCATTATCATTGTTTTAGGTATTTTGGAATAGGGTTTCCAAAATCTTTATTTAATTTCTAATAATTGTTAGGTGGATGATAAAGATTTAACTTTTATAAAATATTCTAAAATATTTTTAGTAGTATACATAAATTTAAGATTGAGATTTATTTCCAAAAAGATGTGCATTTTTTGTCCTTTTAATTGAATTCATGAATAAAAAAAATGTCTTATAAATAAGTGTCATATAAAATGAGTTGTGATTTTTTGGACACATGGCATGATAAGCCATAGCATTGACTCATAAAATTGTAACAAAGCATATTTATTGATTAAAAATTTCCATAATAAAATAGGATAAATCTCAATGATTAAGAATCTTGTTATATAATAATATATGTGTGTTATTACTTTAAATAAGTGATTAAGTAATTGTTAAATTAGTAAAATCTAGTGTTCAAATTCTCCCAAAAACACTTATATATATAAATTTTAATTAATTCTTATAATTTTTATCTTACTTTTAATTTATCAACCTAAAATGTATGATTAATAAATATTTTTTTTATTTATTATAAATTAATACCACTGATTTATTAACAATTTAATTTATATAACAAACTAATTATGTTTTATATATTAATATATTTAAAATTTTAAAATATATAACATTTGAAACGAACATTCCACTTAATCTTGAAACAAAAAAACATAAGAATATTTTTTTTATAAAACATATTAATTAATATAGTGATGATGAAAGATTTATGAAAACCTGCAATCGCACGGGAAAGGTAAGACCCCAATAAAGATAAAATATATATCACATTCAACTTATCTTTCTTAATACATACTTTACTTTCTCAAAAGTTGGTATTTTTAATTCAACGAATACATACTTTACTTTCTCAAAAGTTGTCATTTTTAATTCAACTTCTCTTTTTGAATACATACTTTACTTTCTCAAAAAGCTGATACTCTCACATACTGTCATTTGCAGACTCTTTTTTAATACAAGCAAACATTAACACTGCCTCATCCTCTAATTCATGGCGTACCAGTAGGGAGGCGGGAATGAGTAGGAAAGATCCTCCCGAAGATTGTCGTTGTGGAAAACCATGTGATTATTTCCATTAGAAATAATAATTTGGTCAATACAATGTGTATATATTATACTTAAGTGGCTGCTATCAGCTGCCTGACATTGATGGGGCTGATTTCGTTGGCAGATCCATCAAAGAAGGCGTCGGTAAGCATTTGGGATACAATCTGGGTAGGATGGTAGAGATCCCAGAAAACGAACTGAGTCCTGTTGGAACAATATTTGACCACCGGTAAGCACGGAATGCGGGCATTCAGATTTCCTGCGCCGCAGCAGGCGTCCTTGACATCTTTGAATCCTGTAAATTTACCACACTTATTGACATCCATCCATATATGAATCAATTGCGATGCAAGTAAGAGAAGTGAGGTTGTGGAGCCATAAATAAAATACCATATGAAGTGGGGCTCTGAATGTAGTTAGATATGAGGCCATATGTATTACAAACAGCATATTTGAGTCCTGGGAGATTCACAGGGCCGAGATTCTGCAGAAGAGATTTTGTGGCAGCATTGAAGTTGACAGCCAAATCATTCTCCACATCAATGCAGTCCCCTGTTTTGCTCTTCTGACTGCGCTGGGACGGACTGCACCCTATGGCTCCAACACCCCCCAAAACAAGTCTCCGTGCTCCCACATTGTATATTCTCTGCATATATAATATGAATGAAAGAATAGAATGGAACTCATCATGAGGGAAGTAGAAAAAGAAAAATATATATGAGATCCTACAAATGCTAAAATCTTCACCTGAAATTGGGTTGTCAATGTGGAGATCAGAAGATCTATATACTGTTGAGTGGTATATTTGTAGGGGAGTTGAGATTTTGATTTGAAATAGTTAAGGAGGTCATTGCTCCCTATAACAATTAGGATCAGAGATTTCGACACAAGCATTGCAGCTTTTTCGCTGCCCAGCCGAGCTGCCAGGTTCCCATATACTGTTGCATAATTTTCGATTTGCTTGTTCAGTGAAATGCTCCCACTCTGCAATTGAAATGCGCAGTGAAAAACATAAATCCAAGCATTAAGCAACAGAAAAAAGTATGTTTATAGCATTCGGCCTTACACTATTTTCGTCCAGAATTCCTGCTCCTCCCGACGCAAAATTGACGCCACTCAGAATGCTGCTGATGTTCATCCCTTGTGCATTCAGGGAAAGGGAAAGAAAAGGGGGTGGGCTGCCAGCGAATCCAAGCTTCAGCGCTGCATTCAAAGGCACAATGTTAATAAACTATATGTTTTCCAATAGAAACCCACCCTGCCAAAAATGAAATGATGAGCGAGATGGTGCCTGCCTAGAAAATCTGCAGAATTGCGACCATTGCTGAATCTGCCAGTAGCTTTACCGCCCGGATAGTCGACTCCATTGTGAGGGAAATTTGCTCTATCAAGGGACAGTCGTATATAGTTATTGTTGCCTACATCTACCAGAGAGTCTCCAAACACAAACAACGCCGGCACCAGCGGTTCTGCTGCATTAATCATCTCTATAAAACTACTTATACTCACGCAGCTTAAAATTACTGATACTAGGGCAGCGGTTGAAGCCATTGCTTGTTCTGAAATGGCTAATGATAACTAGTGGACAGGACATGAAGGGACTCTGCTCATGATGTTGCAGACAGCATTGAGTCTCCTAAACGCGTGGATATATATTTTGCGCAGGAGATGAGTATACACGGCAATGGCCATATTAATGCTATCAAGCTGTAACCGTGTCTACTGATAACGAAGACTAAACTGTTCATTGCTATCACGCCGATGACTTTGTAACACCGTGTTGAGTTTTTTTGGACAACTGAAAAGCAGGCCACAGTGTCACACGTCTTGTCGTACTTTTAAAAAAGCAAATGACAGTGATTATGCCTACCGTTCACTCAAAAAAAGATGAGCTGATTTTGTTTTGAGGAGCAGGCTAATCATGAGATTTTTTTGATAATAGATCTTATGATTAAAAAGATTGTGGATTTTTACTATGATATATAGGTAGTAGGCATTAAAACTGTTTTGTTGGGCTAAAAGCTCTACGTTTTGTTAGGCTAAAAGTTCTTTTTTAAGGGGTAAGATAACATATTAATAACCTAAATAAAAGTGAATGTATCTTTTTCTTAATTATAGATTATAAAGTAATTTCAAGTAATATGATTTTTGTTTGGATAATAATGATGAGTCGGTTTAAAGTCTAAATTCACATATAGTAGTTAATAATGGTTGTTTTTACTATTAATTTGATAACCGAATTATAATAACTTTTCATATATATATAATTTGTTAAAATATTGAAATGAGGTGTTTACAAAGGTTAAGAAATTATTTGGACAAAAGTGGCTGACCAAAAATATTTGAATTTTTTTTATAGTAGCAATGTTTGAATCATGTTTGTGATGGTGGAAATAAATTCAACACCATTAAAAACTTCTAAACACCCAAAATCTTAAAGTTTAATAGTGGTAATCTAGATTTACAAAAATCCTGCCAGATTTTATCCAAATCTTGCTGAACTTTCTATAATTTTTAAAACAATTTAAAAACTAATTAAACTGCTTTATAAATTACAAATGTATTATTTCAAAATGCTCTCACAATTTTAAACAAAATCAATTAAAATAATTAAAAAACTTTCTAAACAAAACCAATAAAAATGAATATATATCTTAAAAGAATGATAGAACTTTTTTTAATGGTTAGACTAAGTGCTTCTTCAACTTTAAAACACGACTAAGAAATTTCTTAACCTAGAATGAATTTGTAAATGGACTTGTAACCTGAAACACGATGAAGAAATTTATGGGGTAGGATTTGTAAAATGGGCTTGTAACTTTTTTATTTTTCTTAATACTTTCAGTAGAGGGTGATTTAGGTGACATTGCAGGGCGATTAGTGGCATTCTAATTTTTCTTTGAACTAATAATGTCTTCTTTGAGGATTGAAAATATTATTCCTTTTCCAGGAGTTCAAGGGG
This sequence comes from Pinus taeda, assembly GCA_000404065.3. Taxonomy (NCBI): domain Eukaryota; kingdom Viridiplantae; phylum Streptophyta; class Pinopsida; order Pinales; family Pinaceae; genus Pinus; species Pinus taeda. The sequence continues at coordinate 19,834 of APFE030327352.1, read as the reverse complement.
TGGTGGTGATGTTAGTTTTATATTATTACTTTTGAAGGGACGTAGCTAAAGTATATGAAAATGAGGACTCTTTGCTGGTACGAATTTTATATCTTAATGCCACACCAATTAACACTCTCGCAATGGATGAAACTCAAACTTTATTAAAAGGGGTTATATTGATACTTAGTTCTGAATTTTACTGGAATGCAGATAAGAGTCATGATTGTGATGGATGAAATTCATGTTATGAAGTTTAGGAACATCAGGATTGATTATAAAAGAAATCGTGAAATAGGAATTAGTTAAGGCTTTTGGTTGTGTGTGGATATATATATTGATAAGAATATTGTTCAGTAGATGTTGGTTGTATTGGAATATTAAGATTGATTATAAAATAATATTTTTAAAATAAGAATTAGTTAAGGTGTCCTTATTTTTATATATGAATTAGTTAAGGCTTTTGGTTGTGTGTGGATATATATATTGATAAGAATATTGTTCAGTAGATGTTGGTTGTATTGGAATATTAAGATCGATTATAAAATAATATTTTTAAAATAAGAATTAGTTAAGGTGTCTTTATTTTTATATATGTTGATAAGAATATTGTGCATAAGATGTTGGTTTTATTGGTTTAATTTTTGTTGACGAAATTATTTTTTTTTATTATAAGGAATTTTTGTAATGTTGTTTGAAAATTAAGAATCCTTAAAAGGAATACTGGTGAAACAAAATTGTGTGATAATTAAATCTAAAGATATTAATTATATATTTTATTATTATGATATTAATTATATATTTATTATATCATAATAATAATTTGTGGTAGTGTTTTTTATATGTATTTTGAAATTGATATTCATTATAAATTTTATTGGAATTATAGTTTTGAGAAAATGATAAATGGAGGTTCAAAACTTTATTATAGGTTTGAAAACAAGTGTAAGTTATGAGATAAAATGACTATCTTCTTTAATACTCATGTCACGTATGTTATCTTATATGGATGAAAAGTTTGGGGATGGAGTATCTCTAGATAATAGTGGAGAAAGATAGAGTAGTCCCAAAAGAATTTTATAACTTATAATCTCAAAATTAAAGGCAATACACGAGAGCATATCCTCCCCATAGAAGTGAGCATTTCCCCCATTGAGAGTGTGACCATGATTAGTTATTTAATGTATAAGAACAAGATAAACAACATGGATGCTAAAAGGATCCCAAAATTATTTCAAAACTTAAGCCAAAACCACTGTTCAAGTGAGGATGAAATAAAGATGCTAAGTTTATGCTAAATCAATGGGGAATAAATGAAGATGTCAATATGTTGAATACCCATGATATTAAAAAATAGTAAATTACATTTAAATTTAAGGAGAATATGTGGTGTAATAAAGAATTAGGGATGAAAGGAAAATAAGATATTATAAAGAGGTGGTTAACCCTAGTCTAGAAGATCAAATTATCTTTGAGTTTTGATTAGCACAAAGAAGAAAATAAATAGTGTTAAAATATGAATCAATTCCTATGAATTGCATAGTGAAATTGGCCATTAAATAATGCCCAAAACACTGAGATTAAAGAAGATGACAATAGGAGGGTCGGAGATGAAAATCATTTCTCCTAAAATTTCCTCTATATGCCCAAATTAAATCATAATTTCAAAATATTTGTCGCAAATCAAACTTTCTAATGATATCCTAATTAATCGTAATTATGATTATCTTTAAACACTTCCTTTAATGTTAAAAAAGGAAATCTAAATAAATTTTCAGCATTTTAGAATTTCTTTATTTCCAAATTAAGTTATAATTTCAAATTATTTGTCAAAAAATCAAGTTTTTTTAATGATCTTTTAAGTCAGCAAAATTATAATAATAATTAACACTTCTTTCAATGTTAAAAACCTAAATATCTGAACCAATTTTTAAAAATATTAAAAAGCCAAATTTGCATAAGCCAATTTTGATTTCAAAAAAATTATTATCATCATAATATTTTAATATAAACCCTTATTATTTCTTTATCTTTACACATATTGGAATTATTTTACACAACACTTAACTAAAGAATGTTGAAGGTCGTAGACTCAGTGTTCGGGGAGTTTATGTTTTTTAATACCCTATCATAATTCAATTTTCAAATCAACAATAGAAATTTCCATCACTGGTTGTTATCCGCCAATGTAAGTTGTCTCATTACTGTTATTCAAGGAAAACCATGCCACCTATAATTACCTATTGGTGGTCTATAAAGGGGTAGACTTTCACTCTTGCCAAATGTTGTAATGTCCTTGGCCATCTGCCCGAGAACACTTCATACATAGTACCCAAAATTCACCCGCAATTCAACTAGTCAATCCATCATTATTTTTGTGAAAACATATAATCTATAATTGCCATTAATCAACCCTAGCTCATTGTTAGAGCCCACCTGTAAGTTTGTGTAAATTCCCAGGGTATTTATTGCCTATGTTTCGACCCTAGCTTTGCATCTATAAAAACAAGTATAATTAATAAACAATTCACGCAGTGCTTCAACCATCATTATTTACACATAGTTAAAGTTTGGATGCAGCATATCATTGTAATACAACATATAATTGTAATGCACAATGACACGTATAATAATAATTCCAAACCATGATTAGGTTTCCAAGAGAATGTAGCACATGAACATAGAGCAATATGTATGGTGAAATAGAATTGATAGTAAATATCAACAATTAAACACATAACCTTGAAACTAGGGTTTATAGAAAAATTGCCATAATCACTAAACGCAACACATAAATACATGGAAAAGCAAAACACATAAATACATAAAAATATAAATGAACACCTAAATACATGCAAATGCTCAGAAACATGAAATTAAGGTTTCTACATAATCATTAATCTGCAGAGCACAAAAGCTAGAACACTTATCAGTGTAAAATGTTGACTGGCTATGGGCTCTCCATGTTCTACCCTGCCATAAACTGTGTGGTTTATAATCTCAACCACTGGTTACCTCCGATCTAGAGCTGTAACTCTACAAACAATGGTAAACCAAAAAAATTGCACCTCCACAACGAAGGTGCGAACCCAATAGTCATGTTGCTCCAAGGTTCTAGGAACCCTCCAATCTAATAGTCAAGGTCCCAACCCAATAATCATTTTGTTCCAGGGCTATTCAAGCACCCTCTAGCCACACACTCAACAACTCCTAGCTAGTATTAGAACTCAAGCTCAAGGATCGCCAACTGGTTGCTCAAGACTGAAGCCCAATATAGCACACACTGGGGCCACATAGGTCCCTAGGTGTCCTCAACTTCAGCACCCTCTTTCCTATCACTATGGAGTTGAACAACCCCCCATACTCTTACCATGGAGTGGGATCTGCAACCAAACTATTTAATTATTATTACAATATGTACAAAATATATCATATTTACAATCTTGACCCTCTGACTCCTTAACCAAAACTAACAAAGATGTTTGGGCATGGTGGCCTCAAAACATATCCAATCACAACTGCATGGGCACAGAGGCCACATAACATAAATCAACTCACCAACATAATACCTTGTACCTATAATTACAACATCATAAGTAGTCGAGGGTAGTACATTCCTCCTCCCCTTATTTTATGCATTGTCCTCAGTGCATCATATACTCATAATCCAAAATTGTTGTTGCAAAGTTACTTGAGATCACAATCTGTAGCTGCAAGTCCATATCCTCATACATGGCTTCATCCTAAGGCATCCTTCACACTTCTAGTGCCACCTACGTAACAACAGGATCTAGAGGTCCTTGCCCCACATTGACAAGCATGTAGTATCTAAACCATAATCATAACACCAAAAAGACATCATATAGATAACATTACTATTTGCAACATTTAATGCCCACCAATACAAGCATATATAAGGACATATACATATAAATAGTTTCTCTTTTTCAACAAGGGTAACTTGTAATCAAGTGCATGCAATCATAAATTATGAAGACTAAAAGATAATATAATGCAAAAATCCAAATTCAAAGCTAGTTTTCAAACACCTCAATCACAAGCACTGGCCCCACATACAATTCTTGCAGACAAACATATATCTTTAGTAGTTATTCTTGCATTTTTGGTTGTATTCCTTCTTTATGTTTTGTTTAAATTTATATAATAGCCTACCCTGTCAAAGTTGTATTAAACCCATTATAAGTTGTTACCACCTGTCATAACACTCGTTATTCCTATTATTCACACATGTTAGGACATGCCATAACCTGTATACAAGACCTATTAAAAGATCTTTTGCAACCTACCTTAAGCATGTCATAGGCCCATTGTAGACCCGCTACAACCTATTATCAATTTGTGATAAAATGGTCACAAAACATGTTATAGAACATGTTATAAATCCCGATACCACCTGTGACCAATCCTCCCATTGTAATCTTAAAATACATATTATTTACTTGTGACCAATCTAGTAGAACTTGTTACCAATCTATTATTCTCTATAGGAAATTTGTTGTACCACATGTATGCTTGTAACAAAACCTATATGTGTTCCTGTTACAATACCCATATTAACTTACCACCAACCTATGACAACATGTATTTAACATGTCATTAAATTGTCACCTATATGTGTCAAGACAATTATAATTTGTTAGATACCTAGTATAAGACAGTTACACCATGTTTAGACCTATAGGCTATTTTGTAAACTAATGTGCTAATTTTCTCAGTTCCTTTTGAAATTATGGTATAATGTCTATTACTTCCATTTCCAAGAAATTATCATAGATTGAAACTTTAATACAACATTATTCTAATTAAGGCTTTGCAGCCCATTGAAATACCATTGTATTTAAAAATACTAATATAATATTGTTACAAACTTGTTGGAAGTACAATAAGGGTAGGTCTGACTTCTAAAAAATAGATAAACATATTTATATCACCTTATTCTTTGTAAGAAAACCTATATACATTCTCTGCATAAAATACTTGCATTTAAGGCCTTGCTAATTGGTTTTTTTATGCATAATTCTTATTACAAACTGTCATATCTTATCATATCCCTTTATATGAATCAGTTTTACAACCAAATATGTTGCATGTCCAATATTGATCTTGTTATTACACAAATACATAAATTTCCATAGTCCCGACCTTCCACATCAGAGTAGTAGACAACATTCTTAATGTTATATTTATCAAATCAAATATTGAGCTTATGACAATTGATTACAAATTAAAAATGTCCATAAAACCAATAGACTATTCATAGATATTTTATTCCTAAGAATTATAAGTCATAATTCATATATTCATAACACCAAAGAGTAAGGTATGTAAGTTGTATAAGATATTCAATTGTTGTCCTGAGCAATTGAACCACAACAACCCTAATTAGATTCTCAGATCAGCTACTATAGATAACATTATCAATTGGCATGCAATCATGAATCACATATTCACACACACACACACACCACACACACACACACACACACACACACACACACACACACACACACACACACACACACACACACACACATATGATAATAATATTTTACAATTCATCAACGAGAGAAGGTTGAGAAATATTTCTTTCTCATTTCCCTATATCAAATAACTCAATCAGCATGAAAACTATATTGGATAATATAGCTGTCATTTTATCCAATTCTTTACTATACGAACTCTACCGTTGTTACTTGGACGTATGTAACCACCTTATTGATTACAATCTTAATTTAGTGCCTTCATTAGGGCACTTTATATTAGTCATTCTCGATTTTATGGTATCCACTATACTCAACTCAAACCCATGCTTTGGTTATCATAATCCTATCAAAAGTCATCATGAACCTATTATACACTTGTAGCATTTTAATAAATTTGTCTTCAAATTTCTACTCATATTCAAATTTTTTGGTTTATTAATGTGTTCTACTGGTCAATAGATTTCTATTGACTATTTATTTATCTGATTCTAATAATTTGTCTTAAATTTATGCCATCATGTTGTAGCGGATACAACCACCCTCCAAAATTTTTCCTTAGCCTCGTTTTCGAGCCTCCCTTCCAACCTTCTCAACAAATTTCCTTGCTTCATCAAGTTCACAAGCTTCAATTTCTTTCTTGCACAAAGGCAGCATGTCGGTCACAACTTGATCCATTCCCCTCATAGGTTGTTCACCTAGACTTGGTCTAATTGTAGGCTAAGTAACTTCCCCTTGAAAATTTCACATTTCTAGAGGGAAACCAGCCTTCCCTCCAGAAATTGCACAATCCTCACTGGCATCCTGCTGGGCTCCAGGATTACGCAATCCTGCCTTCCAACACTCCCAAAAGGATTTGTACAAATTTCCTCAACAAGGCTACTCAACTGAGAATTTGCGCAAATCTGGGTAGCAGTCAACTACTCTGCCCAGAAATTGCACAAATCTCCAGGTAGTAAGCCCATCTCCCAGCCAAAAATGCACATTTCTTTTAAGCAGTCAAACAACCTCTTGCATGTGCAGCTGAGTTGCCCGGTTCCCTCCAGGACCTAGCAAAACAGACTTGCATGCATAGGATGCTTCTCCCAAGGCAACATGGAAAGGCATCCCTTGTCTCAGGGATTTATGTTCAACAATTGGAGGTTACATGCAAGGAGAAGTTTAGAAACCTCCCACCAAGTGTCACTTCCCCTAGATGTGTGGCATGCACGTCACAACCTCGATGTTATCAAAACTCATCAGTCAAACACTGCAAAGCTCATTCCTCACATCAACCTTGTAGCTCTAACATCCCACATCACATATAGGAGCAATTGGCACATTTAGCTCGGTTGTTTTGGGGTAAGCCTACTTCCCATGCCTTGTGCTGCATTTCTATCACTTTTTGTGTTTTCACTTGTGTGAGTACTGTTTGCTTGATTTCTTTGAATTCTTGTTGTCATTTACATGTATTATAGCTTGTCCTAGCTCTGTTTCAGTTTTCGTTGCTACCTCACTGTTGTTGCATGCATGAAACTGTTGCACGGATGTTCACCCAACCGACGAACTACCTCACCCACATGCATGCTGATCTATTCTCTAAATATTTCATTCAATTTTTGGATGCATTGTCATTCACTTCTAATATCACTTAGTGTCGCCATGCATTTACTGTCTTAGTTACTTTCAGTTGCCCATCGGTGAGTCGAGCCATCCTTGGCCCTGAATTTGCCTTCGCTAAGGCTACATTGCTCAATCTAGGGAAGGAAGGCTCACCTTCCACTCCATATTTTTTTATTCCTTCCCAACACTGGCCTCCAGGATTATTTTGTGCATTTCTAGAGGATAGTGGATGCTTGGCGCAAGAAATTGTGTAAATCTGTACCTGGGCTAGCAGTCCTTCCTCGTTGGAAGTGCGCATTGTGTAATCTCAGCAGTCAGCAGCCAGACTAGAAATGCATTGCATAGCTCCAGCAGTCAATCAGTCTCCTAGTAGTCTGGATTGTGCCTTGTGCAGTCTTAGCAGTCAGTCTCTTGACCTCCCGGCCAAAATTGCGCAACCTTCATGATCATTCACCCATGTATGTTGCAAGTCAATTCTCATGTTCATTTTGATAGATTGCTTGCATTAGTGTTTTCATGTCTCCAGGTATCGTAAGTGTTCATCTGCCTCTTAGTAGTACATGTACAATGATTTCCAAGAGAGCAGAGACAAAGACACCGTTCAGAGCACACTTGGGGATGTAGTCAATCAAGTGTCTATGGACCTCCCTACCCACGAAGACATCAAGTTGTTCATAGAAAAGGACATCAAGATATGACATAATCAACATCACAACAAGCAACATCATGAACAACAGCTAAAGACAACATACCAAATGGAAAGAATGCAAGAGGAGGGTTGTCGACAACATGGAGGCAGAACAAGGTTGCAAGCTCAAGGATATCCATTGATGATGAAAGAAAATTTGGAGACTCTGGCTATGAGGTGATGGTGTGACATGAAAATCGTTTGAAGATAGAGAATGGAAAAAAAAGGGAGTTGCTAGTGCTGAAGCAACAACTCAAGGAAGAACATGAAGATGCACAGATAGACGAATGAGCTGCAACATGATCAAGAAAAATAGTGGGTGCATCATGCACTCACGGATGAAACTGCACCTATACAAGTTAAAGATCCATCCCAGCAGCTAACATGGAGCAAACATGGTGAGAAGTGTTGGTGATCACATGCAAGGGATTTAGAAACATGCATGTCATTGTGTACACACATGCAAACTAACCCATTTAACACACTCACCAAGGCAAAGACAAGAAGCAAGTCCAACTGGAGCTGAACATGTACTTTGGGAAGTTCATGCACATGACGACCAACACACACTTGAAGATCAACATGGACACTATGCATCGGTGTGTTGTCGGTTCAACCACACCCAAGAAGAACGTGCACATGTTAGCAGACGAGTTGGCTGAAGGGGATGAACCAATGCACTGGTTGGAGGCAAGAGTTCGCTTCAGCAAGATGTCACCATGAGGTGCATACACACCAGCACAGACGACCAAGCTTGGCATCATCTCACCACCTTCACCATCACAAGCATGTCAAAGAGTTAGTCTCATCACAGTGGACCAAGTGTCAGTGATGTCTTGCAAGGCTTGCTCAAGCCATGTTGTCTCACATGAGTACATGTGCATTGTAATGTTGAGTCATGTCAAGTGTAATTCAAGTGTCAATGGTTGGATGTAATAGTCGTAGAGTAGGTGAAGAGTCATGAGGGTAGTTGAACTATCACAAAGGGGAATTTCAAGGGTCACCACACCCTTTTCTATAAATAGTCTCTCATAAATCATTGTAAGGGATTTTGGTCAGCCAAGCTTTTGATAAGCCTATCTTGGATAAATCATGGACAATATTGTAATTCGCCTTGGCTTCTCCACTACACGAAGCTAGTTCATCTCTTCGGAGGAGCAGGCAGATGTGGCTGTAATGTTCCACTGTTGGTGATATCAGGTTTACATGGATGTATTGTATGATTCTGACTTACACTTCTTTATATAATAAGAGCCAACACATTTTCATGCAGATGTTGTTATTGTAGTTGGAATGCTCTAGTTTCCTTAATGATATATGTTGTTTAACTTATGTATTTGTGTATGAACTGATTTGTATGCAATTATATGAATCTTGTTTTTAATGTGTTGTATATGTTGTTAATCTTTTCCCGTTTGTGTCAACTAATCTGTCGGACACCAGATAGATCTTTCACATGAACCTTGTTGTAACAACTATTTCACTCGTCTCGGATTGATCCGTGAGTGATTTACATGTTATATTCCCTTGTATGTTGTGATTAACGCATCTGAGTGGACTGCTCTGATGGAAGGTGTGCATGTCCTTTTGTGTTGTGTGTTCCTAGCCGAGTTGGGAATGATCCATTTCAACCTGGAACTCACCTTCACCCTCATATCCCCTTTATGTGTTAGAACCTCTCACACACCTTCTTTGACTCACTGCATTAGTCACACCCTTGCTAGTGACAGAGTTATCTTACTTGCCTCTGTGTGACATCGCGGTCAAGGAATTACATTACGACCCACTGTTGGGACTCCTACACCAAACGGTCTGAGGTCTAATTGGGACTTCTTATCAGGGAGATCCCCTTGAGATGTTGGTGTGTCTAACACCATCAACACATTGACAATATTAGCTTGTTAAGTCTCCTTTTTACCCTTTTTGTCATCTGCAATTACCTGTGGGATTTTCTTCCAAATTTCACACTCAATTCCAAATTGTATACTAGTCAAATTTTTTGTCCTTGCAAATAAATTTCCATTGAATATCCATTTCCATCATTCTGAGCTATGGGATCAAAGGTATGCCCTCTAAAATTATATAGCCTTTTAGGCCATGTTTCCCTTTTAGAACTCTTGTAGCATTCCTTCGAATGTTTCCCAAAAAATTTAGCTTCAATTCAAATTCTGGGTGGGCAACGTGGGGGCTTCACTCAATGAACCTTTGATATATCACGTGCATTAATGGAATACTAAAAAATACCCTCAATTTGACTACATGGTGGAAAAAACCTCTAAAAATCATATTATTTAACCCCCTACCAATATGAACCCAATACACTTTCCAATTTAAAAACCCCTACTTTCACTAGATATTATAGGTATCCATTTTTTTATTAACATTTTGTATACCCTTTTATATTTTTTCATTAACTTTGAGATCCATTTTTTATATCTTCCAAGATAAAAGCCCTTTACCCCCTATAATATGCTCAATATATTATGTCATTTTTTCCTCAATATATATCCCCCAATATGAATGCACGAGGTATGGTATTGCCCCCCCCAGTGAAGCCCCTTGTATTATGGTCAGAGTTATCTTTCTTTTGACTAATTATTGGTCAAATGATGACTTTTGGGTCCAAAGATATATCCCTTCAAAGTTTTTCTTCTCTTTCTCTAGGCCCTCGGCTATTTTGAGCTTTACCTTGATTTTAAAATTCATTATTCTTGCTCCCTTAGATTTCCTATATGAGCTTTCCTACGTCACTCATGATAACATAAGACACATAGTTGTGTGGCTTTCCACCTCAATAGCCACCTAAGTACCTATCCATATCACTTGGCTCTTTTGTCTCCCAATTATAATATATTGCATATATTATATATAATATATATAAAAAATTATAATCTTTTTAATATGTTGATACATGGGCCCCTCCATACAGCATGCTCCCCACAATAAAATTGGTATACATGCATACATACATACATACATTACATACATACTTACATATCTAATATATATATTATATACTATAATAAAACCCTGGTGATTTTTTATGTAAATAAAATATGACCAAGGTCATGGGGCACATATTCAAAGTTGAATGGTGTGCAAACATCATAGTGAGCATCAGTTGTGATTTATTTGTGGCTATGGAAATTGGCAAAGAGGAAATCAATGACATTTAATTAAGGAAATAAAGGGCAATAGGAGAAAAGGAAGATGAAGAGAAACAAATATACATGCAATTGAAATTAGAAGAAAAATGAAGAAAAAAGAGACATCAATGATAAAAAGGCACTAGAGAAACAGTGGACAACTTTTGGATAAGTTTTGATCAAACTTTAGGAATTGAACTCCAAGAGGAGAGAAAGAGCATTTGGAAATAGGAAAGCAAGCAAGAAAGGAATGAGCAAGGCTGTTTAAGAGGAATCTTGGACAACGCGAAATAAGGACAAAAATTAGCTGTGGATTGTAGGTAACAGGTTGCATGTGTGATTTCCTTTCTGGTTTTTGTATTCATGGTGTATGCATGTGGTTCTTTGGTTATTAACTATCGTTGGCATGGATATTTTCCTGGATTGACATTGGTTTCAACCTTTCCTTCCCATTTCCTAGATAGCCATGGTATAGTGGGTTCCCCATTTGGATTTTTTGATTGGTTCTCAATTTCCCTACGATTATGGGTTGGGACAAATCTTCTAGATCCCTGAAACAACTTGGGTTCCCTAGAGGTTGTGGGTTGATATGAGATATCTATGGAGCCCTATAATAGCTTGGGTTCCTTGTAGGTTTTTGGTTGAGTTACTAGTTCCTAGAGCCCTGGAAAGCTTGGGTAGAGATTGATCTGGTTGATGTTAGTGATTTATGGACCGCATAAGTGAAATCACTATGGTTTATTGTTGAGGTGGTTTTACCTTTGGAAGCCCTGGTTGGTTTTATTTTTGTTTAACCCTTATGATCCCACATTCATGCTTGGAATATGGTGTGGGGGTGATTGTCTAAAATAGATATTTTGGTTCAGTTAATCTATGGTCAGGTGGTACAAGGAAGCTCTGACTTGGTTAGCTTTTGCATATGATAATATGAGTTATTTTCCTATTGTTATTAATGAGTACATCCACTGGTTATTATGTTTATATTATGGTTGATTTGTCATGGTTTATATTCTAATTATGTGTTGGTTTATGATGTGCTCTAGCTATGGGTCTTGTTCATCATTTGATAAGTGACATGATGGTTGATGAATGCATGGGCTAAAAAGTATTATTGCAACAAGCTAGAGAGGTCATAGAGCCTTCTTGGTGATTCTTAGATGAAGTTTATAATTTTATGATTAGATATGCATTCATGACCTATAGCTTCCATGTTTAATGTTTGTTTGACAAAATGTTTATTTTTCATCAGGAATGTATCGGTTAAGATCTTGCTCAAGCTTTGATTTTTACCATTGTTATCATCATTGTCATGATTCTGGAAAGTTATAAGTAGTTTTGGGAAGTGGTTTGGGGGCTAGCCTGAAAAAGTGGAATACATATCATAACTGCATGCACAAAACAACATATTTTGGGTCATAATCATATGGATACAGGCTTGTGGGTGTGGTTATAGCCTCCCAACTGCATGCATGCAGTTTTATGGATGTAGTTGGGGAGTAAACCTTGTGAAAAAAATTAGCTCAGGGATTAATCACCTAGGGTGGTTAGTAGGCTTTTGAGTGATATGTAGTCTTTGAGGGATGTCAATTGGTTTATGGTTTGTAGGCTTCACCTCCATAAATAGAACTTGGATGTCAGGTCATATCATAGTGACATCAGGAGGCGATTTCCTCATTCGTGGTTCCATTTTTTGTTCCACAACCCTAAATTAGATGACTGACATTCACTCAGATGATTTGGTAGCTTAGATTGAAACAAGGAACCCCCCTCCCCCATGCTAACATCATAGGGGAGATCCCTCTATCATAGTTCCCACACCTTCTAAAATCTTATCTCTTTTGACATGGTTGCTACCTAGGCTATGTAACCCTTTTTCGCTGCTCACCTCCACCTTCGTGGAACTTGTGGGCTACCCCTAATGGAACTACATCCCTATCTTCTCAACTTTGTACTCTCCTCCACATAATTGTAGCCTCGTGGCCACTACGTCAACCTTGACATGTCCATGCTAATTTCCAATAGATTTATTCTAGTGTCAACAAAGACTAAATATGCTCCTTGAGTTGTCTCAACACCAAGGTTTCTGCTTTCATTACAGATTTCAAGCTTGTTGCTTTCATTTCCTTTCAAAACTTCTCTCAAATGATGCAATACTCCAAATAGAAAAGTATTGTAGATAACAAAAGCAATGAACTAGCTATAACTAGTAAATTCAAAAATGCACAACCATACACATTTGAACACAAAAATATGGGAAAAAAACTCTAAATCTTTTTATTAATTATGATCAATATGAGTATAATAAATGAGATAAGAGGAACCTGGGCTTGCCACAACAAGCTAGTCAAGTCGCAAGTGAAAATGGAGTTTCCTAAGTGCTGGAAACTTCTCTCCCCAAGTATTTTTGTTGGCCCAGTAAATTCTGCTACTATTGGATGAAATGGAATTGGTGTTTTGAGCCTCGAAACTACTTAGAAAATTCCAGGAAATTAACTAGAGCTTCCTCAGAAGGAACCCATAATAACCTAGAAAAATATCATAGACCCAAGTGGTGGAAATGGTCCCAGATTGAACTACGTCCTTCTCCAATAATTTTTGTTGTTGACTGTTGACTAGAACACTGATTTCTGCCAAAATTTGTTGCCCCGAAATTTCTACAAAATTAACCATGGATTCCTCTCACCAAATCCACAAAAACCAAAAAAGTGTTTTGGTTAAATACACTGAATCCCAGTGACCCCCAACAAGTGCAAATTGCCAAATCTGGCCAGAAAACGCCCCACAATTTGATATTACGGAATTATGCCCAAATCTAACGCTGGTTAAGTTCTCCCTTGAAGCTCACCTCTGTTCTCCGAACCTTATCTCTCCATAATTATTCTCCCTTCTTCCCTTGTGAAAGCTAAGCAAGATATCCCTACACACTCCCAAGTGAAGATAATTTCGTCCCACAAATTTGTTGCTCTCTATCCCTGCAAAATCACCACACAATTCTCGGCTTCAACTAGGAAAATCCTCCTGCATATAACCCGACTCCAAATCGTTGTATCTTGGATCAAAATGAATAACTTGAATTGCCTCTATGCCCGAAAAATATGCAGAGCTAGAAATATTGCTATCAATGAAGCTCTATGAAATCCTCGCAATGGAATCTTTGAATTCCCAACTAGGGAGGTACTTAAAGTCCTCCAAAAATGGGATGGAATCCGCCTAGAATTCCTATGCTAAAAACAAAACTATACCCTTGTGCTAAACAAATCCAAGAGGCGATGAAGTGTTACGTGTAATAGTTAAAATATGATCCACAAAATGAGTCCCTCCTCCTTTTATATTTTCTATCCATCCTTCTAGACTCCTTTTAATATTATTTTATCGTTGGGGGCCATTTTCCACTTAGTTATTTTCCCACCATTTTAATAAAATAATAATTTGCCTCCAATCTACAATAGCATAATACTTGCCACCTTTCTCCCAAAATAATAGTTGCCCCTTTTAATTAATATTACCAAAATTGCGAAAACATTCCCATGCTCACAAAATTGGGGATATTACAATCCTCCCTGCCAAAAATTGTTTGTCTTCAAGCAATGCTCAAACAAGCACTCTCTCTATCATCTGACCCCAAATGGTTACATCAAATGACACCGAGGTCCCAAATGTTCCACTGAGTCATCCTGTTATGAAACCAGCTCAAGAAAAGATAGAAAAGATAGATCAACACCTTAGAATTCAGCCTCTTCGACGGGGCAACCTCCTTTACATTACATAAATGAAAAATTCTTGGATGATTCAAATGATAAAACCTCCTTTCTATATAGGAGTCTAAGGAGTCACAATATAACCTAGCCAACCTAAAAATAATAATATAAAGCCACAAAAATAACAATAGAGGGATTCTATGGGGCACAATAATAACAATATGGGGGCAATAGGGGCACAACAATATTAATAAGAGGTACAACTACATTAGTAATGGGGTAATCACTAGTATTATAGGGACCCAACAAGTTATCTTGGAAGTCTTTGATGAGGAATGGGTGAAAACTGTGGACTATGAACATATCTCATTCAAATGTTGTAAATGCCATGAACATGGACAATTTTCCAGAGACTGCCCTCTTAATAAAGTAGACAACAAGAGAAAACCTAATATAATGAAGGACACAAAAAGATTTTAGAAAGTGGCAAGTAGAGGAAAAGGAGGTAAAAAAGGACTAAAGCAACAATGTACTGAGGGGCAAAAGGTCAGTCAGAATATGTTTCAAGCACTGGAAGAGAATGAAGAAATGACAAGAGAAGACCAATCTATGGAGGAAGAACCTAATGAAAAGGAGAAGGAAGAAGACTACAACCCAACACAAGATATTTCTACTAAGAAAGAGAATATGACGAGTGAAACAGAACTAGAGATGGATAAGGAAATGACCCAAAGTGAAACAGATTTAGAGGACCATGAACTTCAGGAAATTCTAGATAAGGAACACCTAGATCTGGAAGGCTTCTTGATGCAGGGAACCATGGGAGGGATAGATTCATTACCTCAAGAAGAATGCAACAGAATACAACAGTTGTGTTTATGGAAAACTCAGGAAAGGGGGTTGGATAAAGGAAAAACCATTCGCAAGCAGGAGTACAGAGGAGTGAAAAAAATGAAATCAACTCCAGGATTAGCTACTAGAAATGCAAGAAAGAAAAGGGGTAGGAAAAAGCAGAAGGAGCTCTTGATGGAGTGTGGAAAGCTAATGATAGATTCAAGTAAGATGAAAGACCTAACCAATTACTCCTTTACAAATCTTTAATCATGAAGTTCACATCTTGGAATATCAAAGATCTAGGTAGTAAAAGAAAACAAAGAATGCTTAGTTATAGAATGAAACAAGAAATGTTGGATATGATCTTCATCCATGAAACGAAATGCTCCATTCAGAAATTAAAACTAATCCATAGGAAATGGCTCAATAACTTTAAGTTTCTAGAAGTTAAAGCAGAAAACACAGCGAGGGGCATTCTCACTCTTTTGGAACCCCCAAAAAGTCAGCATGATAGATGCAGAGGCATCTAGAAATTATTTTTCAATGGTTATTCAACCAGTGGGGGTTTTGGAAACCTTCTTGGTCACAAATGTTTATGGTCCACAAAGAATAGATGAAAAACTCAGATTGCTAGAATCCCTTATGGATCTCAAGAATAGACAGGCTGGAATTCCTTGGATCATGGGAGGGGATTTTAACATGATCAAATCTCTTTTAGAAAAAAGGAGGTACCAGAGCGCTAAACAAAGAGTCCTTAGCATTCCAATCATTCACAGATAATATGAAACTAGCTGATTCAGAAATGAGAAATGGCCTTTTTACTTGGAACAACAAAAGAGGAGGTGAGGCACTGGTAGCCTCAAAGTTAGATAGGTTTATGATATTAGAGGAGCTTATGCTTATAGATAAAGAAATAACAACAATATTTCTTCCCTTTAGAGGCTTAGATCACTGGGCAATTCAATTGGAAATCAAGGGTATTGATTCTCCCAGGAATAGACCCTTCAGATTTGAGAATATCTAGCTCTTCCACCCAGATTTCATCAGTAACATTGAAAAATGGTGGTCTGAAGAAATGCAATTCGAGGGATCCAAAATGTACCTCCTTCATAAAATACTAAAGCACATTAAGCTCAGGCTCAAAGAATGGAACAAGAAGGATTTCGGTAACATTTTTGTGGACAAAAAATCAGTGGAAATCAAAATTCAGAAACTCAACCAAGAACTGATCAAAGATGGCTTTGACAGAGTCAGGCTGATAAACACCATCAAGAAAGGGAGAATTTATGCAAACAAGAGGAATTATTTTGGAGGCAAAAGTCTAGAGTTCAATGGCTCAAATAAGGAGAGCGTAATATAAGTTTTTTCCATAGATCCACTATGGCTAATAGAGAGTACAACAGAATTTGTACAATAAAGGATGAGAATGTGGAGCTTCAGATCACTCATAAGGATATTGAAGCTATTTTTGTTCAACATTTTCGAGGCATCAATGAGGAAAACAATCCAGACAGGGAACAATCCATCAGGGAAATTACAAGTCATATCCCTAAGTTGGTGTCTAGAGAGGACAAGTTTAACCTAAATAGGCCAGTAACTGAAGAGGAGGTCAGCGAGGTTCTCAAAGACATGCAGAATGGAAAAGCACTAGGCCCAGATGGTTTCAATGTGGTTTTTTTAAAGCTTGTTGGAATATAGTCAAACAAGATATTTTGGATGTGGTGGAGCACCTACGACTCTCGACTTTTCTCAAGTTTTAAAATGTGAGCTATGATGGATTTAAAGGCCTTCGAGCCTGTTTCCGCTTGCGTTAAGGGATGATTGTTCTCATTACGCTTGAGAGGAGGTCGAGAATGTCATCACTCATTGCTCTGATGTCATCGATCATTTCATTGTCTCCTATATTTAATGAACAATACACTCTTATATTTTTGGCTTAAGTGTGCTAGGAAAAGAATTACTGTGTTTTCTCATCTTTCCTCTCTGTGGGTATCGTGCAATATGACGGAGACTAGATCTATATAACTATGTTAATTACTATAAAATATTCCTACAATGTTATATATGGTTTTGATATATATAGATTATTCATAATGTTGTCTTTCGATGCTACCATACTATGGTAACCCATCATTATTCCTTTCTGTTCGTTAATAATAATAGTTTTCACATATTCTATCGAGAGGCTCTTAAGCTTTCCAATGTTGTATTAATAGGTTATATGCAAATGGACGTGTTCGAGGGGGTTTATATCAGTATTGTGACCTTAAAGTTTATCTTCTTTCCTCGACTATTGGTGTTTCTATCTTTTATGGGGTATCAAATCGCTCCTTGGTTATTCATGCAAGAGTTAGCCTCCTACCTTATTTAATTACCTATAATTCAAATGTTAATAACTATTGTTGAGCAATTTGTTAACATGTAAAATAGATATTCATAGCTACTCTACATTAAATTCTTGTATTCTTTCTACACAATTATATTTACAGTTCAATAATAAATTCTTAAAAGTTTTATACCTCACTTATCGTTTAATGTAAATATATACGAAAGGTCTCTCCTCCCAGCCACGAGTCTCGCAATCACGTCGAGACTCTCCCCCGAGCACCTTCTATCTTATATGCTAGATATACGAAAGGTCTCTCCTCCTAGCCACGAGTGTGGCAATCATGTTGAGACTCTCCCCAGAGTCTCGCAACCACGTCGAGACTCTCCCTCGAGCACCTTCTATCTTTTACGCTAGATATATGAAAGGTCTCTCCTTAGAGCTACCACAAGTCTCGCAATCACATCGAGACTCTCCTCAGAGCACTTTCTATCTTTTACACTTGATCTATTCTAGTTACACTAAGTACTATGGGCCTCACGACTCCTCTCTAGCCTCAATCTCTATATTCTCTTATCCACTATTCTCAACAAATTTTCCCACTCGTTTATTCCACCGAGCTCTAGGAGTTCTTTATCCTCTTCTCCCCTCTCTATATTACCCTTCTTAGGGAGAGAATAACTATTTCTTTGCAACCGCTTCTTTTAAATAAACAAAATAGTTTTATTTTTGTTAAAGTATTACTACCTATAATTTAGGTAATTGCAATATATGTTTCTTGGACTTCCACCCTAAATGAGTTAATATTTCTCATCAAAATATAATAACGTTTAAAATGTATTTTAGTAAAAGCTCACTTAATGATCTTAGTAATTTATATGCAACTTGGGGTGTTACACACACACACACACACACGCACATATATATATGATGATGATGATGATGATGATGATGGTCACTAAGACCAATGTGGTCTACCCTACATCAAGAAAAGGGAGTCTAATTGTCATTCTTCAAAATCTTGTTTATGTGATCAAGGAGCAGAAAAATAAGCATTCAAAGGTGGCTATAGTTGGGCTCTCTTAACAAGTCAAGAAGATTGGAGGTGTGGGTGATGATAGGGAATTGAGAGTAGATGTGAGCAAGAGAAAAGTAGTCTAAAGGAAGTCATTTTCATGTTCCATTACTATCACAAATATCACAAGTTTTACCCTCCTATGGACTCACAAATGTGACAAATTCTAGGGATGGAGCCTTGGCTCATGGGAGTTAGTTCTAATCCTAATATATAAAAAAGTCTTAATATACTATACTATAATATTGTAATATCATATTATAAATGATATTCCAAAATAAACACCTATTTACTTTTCCAATAAAATATGACTCCTTTATATATATAGTTATAATATAATATTATTATATAAAATTAATATTCAAAACAAATAACCATGTAAAATATAATACAAGTTTAACCTCTATAATAATTTTAATGAATTTTTTTCTGTATGTAAATTTGGATATAAAATTAATAAAATTATATTATTAATGTAGAGATTGAAATATTTTAATTTAATAATATAATAAAAAATTCTTGTTATTAATATGTTTGTATTAACTATATGTTCTCAACTAAACATAAAAGGAATCAACATATCATGCATTTTGCAATGCTATTTCTCCCTAATCAATAATTAAATAAATAAATTATCTCTTTAATTTTAAAATAATACCTTTCTCTTTAATCAATTGCTCATTTTTATTGTTATACAAATAGATTTAAATTGAGATGAAAATTAAAAATAATTATTAATGACCAAATAGTTTTTCTATATTTTAATAGATTTTTTTTTTTTTTTTTTAAATTAAGCCATGTAAAACACACCTCTAGAAGAAACATTCAAAGATTTAAAATTAAAAGTCTTTCCAAATTTAAGAGACATGTAAAACACCACTCATAGAAGAAACAAGAATTCAAGATTTAAAATTAGGTGGTCTTTCAAGCTTTATGGGACTCCTTCAACTCCAAGGTTTAAATTTAATAATTTAAAAGTAAATTA
>APFE030327342.1:1996-17368 GCA_000404065.3 Pinus taeda | reverse complement strand
CTCTCTTGCTGCCTCCCCCTCCTCCTCTGCCTCCTCCCCCCAAAACCTTAGCCATTTCCTCCTCTGCATCTTCCACCTCTCCTCCTCCTCCTCCTCCTCTTACTCTACCTCTTCCACCACCCCTCCCTTCGCCTCCCTCTTCCTCCACCACTTCCATCTCCTCTCCCTCCCTTTTCCTCCTCCCCCACCTCTACCTTTTCCTCTCCACCTGCCTCCTCCTCCTCCTCATCCCCCTCTACCTCTTCACCATCCTCTCTCGCCGCCGCCCACTCCTCCTCGCCTTCCTCTGCCTCCACCTTTGCCTCTTCCTCATATTCCTCCCTCACTTCTACCTCCTCCTCCGGTGTGTCCTCCCCCTTGGCCTCATCTCCCGCTCTATTTCCTCCTCCTCCTCATCCTCCTAAGATTTTTTTTTTTTTTAATTACATATCATTTCATTCTCTTTATTTATACTAGTTAGGATACTTACATATTTTCATATTATTTTACAGTAAATGATAATTCGGTTATCAATGCTTGAATGTTAGACCAACAAACAATCTACATTAAAAAAATGCAACATAAATAATTAATTATATGTTCTCAAATGCAATTGCAAATAGCTTCCTCGACATTGGAGCAAATCAGGTTAGGATGTCCCAGCGATAAAGTTACAAAAATAGTCTTCCTATGACCCATACCTTCCAAGTTAAGATGTATTCCTAAGCTAATTAAAATTGATCACCATTATACCGGAATAGATCGGTCTTTCGAAACTGTACGCATTCAGCGTTTCTTGTTATTTGTGTCTAAATCTCAGAAGAAAAATTAATTGCCTAAGGACAGGTGAGGAGACGAATATTGATATGAAATGTGTGAACAAAATTTTAATGGAGCAGTAAAAGTATAAATAAATGCATAAATAAATGCTATCCGTAGTTGCAGAAAATAATTATAAACCAGAGTTTGAAACAAGTGCTCAGCATTTCAAATGTGAGAACAAAATTATCCATAAATGCTATTCACAGATGCGGAAGGAATTATCCATAAATGTTATCTATCACAACAAGGAATAATGGAAAGAAATGTCCCTAACGGTAGAGAACCGCTGTTATAGGTGCTTCATTTTTGTGTGGACGAGAGATTATAGGTCCTCTCACATATCAAATTCCGTAAACTGAGATCTATGTATATTTATAGGCTCACGATGTACAACAAGATTTAACTTCTAGTATTACTGAGAGATTTAGTCAAAGATAAGTGAGTTTATTTGCACGAAAAGATTTATACGTTCAAGCTATAAAGCAGAGTCAAATATCTGTCTTACAAGATTTGATATGGCTGGTATATGTATTACAACAATAATTTGAAATGTAGCTTAATAATATTACAGATCTTGTAATTAGCTTTGAAATTTATAAAACTAAATCTAATAATAAATAGTCTAAGAAATAGTCAAAGTGAAAATTGTAATTAAGTTGCATAGTAGAGGAGAGTTAAATTAGGAATAAAGGTAAGCTTTCTATTTTTACAAACACAAGTCAGGTAAATCCATGGAAAAAATTGTGTTTGGAGTCAATCAACTCATGAAATAGTCTGATTAAATTGATAGAAATAAAAATAATTTTTACTTCCACAAGCAAAAATAAGGCAGTTAAATGTGATGGATTGATTAAACTAGCATGAAACCAATAATTGTTTAATTGAAGAAAGATAGAGAATAATAAAAGATACCATAAATACCCAATAATTGTTTAATTGAAGAAAGATAGAGAATAATAAAAGATACCATAAATACCTACTGATTAAACTGCAAAGTAGTTCAATTATTACACTAGATTAAACCAGATACATCGCAAATTCAATTATTACACTAGATTAAACCGGATACATCGCAAATTCATGCCGACATTGTGGGGAAATATTGAATAAGAAAGGAAAGTATAACATACGTGCAGCTCCAAATTTTCTGGTGAAAAATGTTGAAAGATTTGCATCATATTAAAGTCTCGTCTCTCTTCTTTTTTCTATTGAGCTCATACGGAAAATCAATATTAACATCCTCCTGCAATGTAGGATGACATTGAACTCATACGGAAAATCAACATTAACCTCCTCCTGCAACGTAGGATGACATGAACACGGTACCCAGAAATGAACACGCGATCAAATTGACAGAAAATAATGATATAGATGGAATTCGATGCCGCAGAGCTTAAAATGATACCGTATAAATGGAATTCGATGCCATCCATGTATACGGTCATTGATAAACATACATGTGTTGCTTTATAAATTACCTGCAATCTTACATAGTTTTGTGGACTATCGCCAAAAGCCACGCTGACTGCATGATCCACAATACCTGAGATTTCTTCACTCACAATATTCATAATCCGCCTTGCCCATTCCACTATTCCCCACTATTTTCTGGACAATCAATTGCTCCCGCTCCCAAGGACGACACCAAGATATCATCCACCCCATTAACAGACGCAAAGTCAACCTTATTATGCAACACATGAGTAATGGCCGCCGCTGCGGTATTGTTCATCACGAACTCTCTATCTATTCCCACAATTGTTGTTTGCCTGTCCACAGACTTAATGGGAATAGGCATCTCAAATCCTGGAGAGCACATGGTCGCATGACAGACTTCCCACATACTGAAATTGTAATTCTGCGTGTGCTTTGCACGTGCCTCTGTGAACAGGAACGGTGAACCGCTGCATAAATCGTAGCAGGGTATCAGAATCGGGTTCAGTGTGTCTCTCAATGTTAATGGCCGCCCATTGCTACTTGTGAATAGCCCGTGCATATTGATGCAGCCGCTTCCTTGAGCCTCAGGATTAACCTGCCCAGCAACCCACATGATGACGGCGTTTTAGTATTAACATGTGTTTCCTTTTTCGTATTTTGAAATCCATCGTCTCTTGCTCCGTGTAAAGAGCTCTACCGTTTTCACCCTTTGCAAATAAAACACTCCTCTCCCGCTTCCTTCAATGGCTATATTCCCTTCCCAGGCCCTTTGAAAATTTCATCGACTCCAAGGTTTCATGGTTTCCATTATATAAAGGCAAGTGGCCATTATTAGTGCAACTCGGAGTTTTCATAGTTCCCTAATATAAACGCGAATGGCCATCATTCAATTTTGATAAATTGCTTTATTGTAATATGCTGCTTTTGTGAGAGAATATGCTTTTGTGCGAATATGCCTATAACAAAGTCTACGGTAATGAAATATGTCGGAGATTATAACAAACTACACGCGCGGCGGCGCGCCCATTACTTGGCATAAATTCGTTTGAGCTTTGGATGTTATCCAAGCGCCCACTACTCTCGGTACCTGTCACATAGGGCAACCACGCCATGGGCATGTGCGTTTAAATTCGTTTGAACGGTTCCATAATACAAATACAATATAATACTTATCGTAACGATTCCATGTAACGAAGTAAAATTATCTTAAGATTTCATTTTCCGGTGCAGAGATGTGTTGCTTGTGAACCATATCAAATGTTGTGTTCCAAAAGTTCTCGCTAAATACAGACACGCAAGAGTATGATAAAATTTGGATGGGCACGCAATGTATGTACTAATACTGAAGCAGCAGAAGATATAATTAAAGGAAGCGTTATACGTTTTAATACTAAAACAGACGTTAAAAAATATCAGCTTAGCTTTTGCTTCAAAAATCCAAAATAATCTGTATGTTAATATCAACTGCTTTGTTCCATCTTATTCCATAGTTTGGATCGAAGAAATTTTGCCGTTATAGAGTTTGACGGCGATGAATGGATGTCTGTTTCAATCCAAGCGAAAATCAGGAAACCACATAAAGACATAAATAAAGTATCATATGCAAAGTTCTGGCAAGTATTCATGACGTATTTCTTTTATGAATATACATTTTGTCTAAATAGAACATAAATAAACAAGATAAATAAACAAGCTAATATATGCAAAGGTCACGCACATTATGTATTTTTTTTGTGTAAATATATATTTAATACACCTATATCTTGATATTTTTTGTTCCTTATAATCAGCATGTGAGATTTCAATATCTTTATTTTGAGTGATATTCTATGAGTAAGGTAGAGATTTGACCATTATTAATTTTAGGTATTGTTTATTTTTAAATGAAATAATAAAATTAATTTTAATTTTATTATTAAAGATATTTAAAAATATGTTTTAGTTAATTATAATTAGAATTAATATTCTAATAGTAAAAATTAATATTAATTTAGTAATAATATGAATTTTTAATTTGTAATTTTTAAATATTTAAAACACATATATTTTAGTATATTAATTTTTTTTTAATGAAATTGAATTTTAAAATATAATTACACATTAAAAAAGCCACTATATTATAAAAATGAAAATCTTAAATGCTCAAATAAAATTATTATGTTTTAAATAGTTATTTTAATAACAATATATTTTATTAAAAAAAAATCAAAAGATAATAAAGCTATAAAAAAAATCCAAAAATAACAATATCAGAAAATGAAGAAAGAACTGAAACCTATGAGCCAATTATTATAATACAATCAACCAACTTAAGAAAATGCAAAAAGAGAAAATATTGTAAAAACCTTTTAAGTAGAGGCATATACAACCACTCGAATAACTTATGTGTGTGGGTTCAACACATTTTTAAAGGTTGTAACGAGTATGCATTTATGTATTTATATTTAGATGAAGTCATTCTTCTGAGTTATAGTTAAGGCTAGAATCTAGCTCTAAGTCTAAGTATTCCTCGATTCTCTACAACTATGCTTACTTGGTAAGGGATGGATTTGTAAATCGATAGAAATGAAGATTTGAAACATAAATTTCTTGGAATTTTGAGGTTCCTTTTATTTTCTTCTCACAATATATTTAGACAAGTCTCCTCTTTATTGATAATCTCAAGTAATATTGTCATTAAGCTAAGAGGCTAGTTTAGTAGGGAGGCTTATTCTAAAGCCCTGTATGAGGGGGATTTGTAAGTTTGTTTGTTGGTCGGTCCCCTTTTAAAATAAAATTTAAAATTATGTTTTAAAGAGAAAAATAATGTAGCCTATCATAAAAATAAATGAATAGAAGTAAAAAAATATATGAGTAATATTTTTAAATCTTTTACTTCTCAAAAATATTTCAACAAGAGATTTAAATAAACTATTTAAAGATCAACATATGTGGATATGAACTTCATATATATTTATATATATGAATAAATTTTCTAAAATAAAACATTCTAATGTTGTATAGAAAAAAATATTCAATGTAGATTATCAATAAAATATTTACAAGAATTAATATGGACATATACTTAAAAAAATATTTAATAATAAACACTACTGTTAATTTCTTGACAACATGTCTAGACCGCATGACTGTATATATAAAAATTTTATTGTTCCTAAAGGATACTCTATTTATCATTCAAAAATACAATTTAAACACTAAGCAAACACATTGTATTTTACACTATAAAAAAGTTTGCACATGAAATTTTATCTGTTTAGGCTCATGTTAGATTTGTGCTTAAAGATGACTTTACATAATAATATTTTTGAGCTAGCATCTCTCAACTTTGCCCATACATCTCTATGGATTGACTCCCACGGAGAAAACCATGAATTTGTAGTTAGAGCTATCCACTATGAGATTAAAATTTACTCATAATTATGGAACCCTTGAATTTCTTTTCCTTTTATAATTTTGACAAAATACAGAAGACTATATAGGATTTGTAATTTGTTTCAATATGTCATTAATAATTTAAAATTAGAAAAAGAAAAAAATAGGATTTCTTAAACATGCTCCCCTTTTATTTATAAAAATATAAACAAAATTATGTTATGTATCTTTATATTTAGCAATTAAATTAGTTAAATATATTCAAATGTATTATTAATAATAAATTCACACTAATATTTAGAATGTAAAATTTAATGAATATAATATGTCAAAAGAAATTAGAATAAAAATTATAAAACAATAAAATCAAAATTATTAAGCTAGTAATAAAATGAAAGACTGAAAGTGATGTTGGAGAGAAGGGGGGTTGGGGGCCAATGAGAGAAAGGAGGAGATCGAAAAAGAGAGGGAGAGGGACAAACAAGGAGAGAGAGAGAGAGAGAGGGGGGGGGAATATTGAAAGAGAGATAGAGATATATAGTGGGGGATAGAGAGAGTGACGGAGACAGAGAGAGTGAGAGACGAAGGAAGAGAAAAAGAAAGAGGGAGAGGGAGAGTGCGGGAGAGAGTAAGAGTTGGAGTTAGAGAGAGAAGATATACAGAGAGAGTAGGACGAAGGGGGAGAGAGGGAGAGTGAGAGAGAGAGAGAGAGAGAGAGAGAGAGAGAGAGAGAGAGAGAGAACAAGTGAGAAGGGATAAATTTAGTAAGAGAGAGATTGAAAGAGGGAGGGAGAGTGATAGATAAAGAGAGAGGGAGTGAAGTGAGATAGGAGAGAGAGAGAGATAAATGGAGAGTGGGAGGGTAAGAGAGAGGGAGGGAGAGGGAGGAAGGGAGAGGAAAGTATAGAGGGAGTGAGAAAGAGAGAGAGAGAGAGAGAGAGAGAGAGAGAAAGAGAGATGAGGAGTGAGAGGGTAAGATATTTACAAAGAGGGAGTGATAAGGATACAATGTCAAAGAGAGAATGAGAGAGAACTATTGTGAGACAATGAGAGAAAGACATAGAAAGAGAAAGAGATAGAGAGAGAGGGAGGGAGGGATAAAATATGAGAGAGTGATAAAAAGAGACGTAGGAAGATAGGGAAGGAAAGAGAGATTATGAATAGTTGGGAAGAGAGATGGAAGGAGAGAGGAATTCAAACACACACACACACACACACACACACACACACACAAGAATTAGAGGTTGAGAGATTGAAAAAGAGGAGAGAGAGAGAGAGAGAGAGAGAGAGAGAGAGAGAGATAGAGCCAGAGAGAGAAAGATTTATAAAGAGTAAGAGAGAGGGGGGGACAAAGGGACAGAATTAGGGATGGATTAATTAGCCTCATCAATTTTCCTTATCAATATATTCATACAAACATTTCATTTATTTATTATTTTTATTAATATTCTCATTTGTGTTTATTCAAAAATGTATTTCTTGAGCTAGCATCTATCATTTTTTCCAATGAATATTTATCGCTTGACTTCCATTAAGGGAACCATGAATTCATACTCATAACTTTCCAACTTAATGCTAAAGTTTGTATTTGTTTACGCTTTAAATTTTTAGTTGATTTTCACTTAGAATTTTCATAAAAAAATAAGAGGACAAGGGAGTTGTACTTTTTTTGGATCCATTATTAAACATTTTAGATGAGAAGAAAAAAATATGTCGTTAGATTTGATTCATTAGTCTTTAAATGAAAATCGTGTGGCTTTTTTTCATTGCGAATTAGTTCCTTTGATTTTATTTTCATAGCATGTATTTGTATAATAGGAAATACAGTGATATTAAATATTTTTGTTTAAATTTGTTTAAATAGATCATTAATAGTTTCTAATTAGAAAAGGTGAAATTGTGTTTCAATTAATTTGTTTTTTATAAATAATGTTGTTTTCAATTTCACTTTGTTTGAGAAACATGATCCTCTTGGTGGATATATGTATTTATTATAATTTCATTTTAAACTTTTATTCAATGTAATTTGGTCTACTTAATGTAAATTTATGTAGTTGAATAAGTCTAGGTATTTGGTAGAGGAATGACGTGACTTAGTTAATGTCTTTCTAGGTCATTGAGATACCTATACACAATGAAATGCCTATAGTGTGTGGCTTTTCTTAGAAATTTGTTTATTTTAAATTAGGGTTTCATTTAATTTGCTTTCTTTAAATTTATCTCACTAAGCATTTGTGAGTCTATTGAGGAATATCGCGAGGATTATTTTTCTTGTTATTTATTTCACCCTTAGAGATATTTGGGAAACATATTTAGTCCCTTTTTAATTATATTTATTGAAATATGTTAAAGTGAATATAATAAAAATAATTTTTAATGATATTATTATTTTTTAACAAGTTCATTGTTTACATATTATTTAAATAAATGTTTCTACCAAAAAATTAGAGACCATACAAGGTAATTTACTGTGATTTTGAACCAACCTATATCTATCTTAATTCCATATCTATCAAGCCACGAGAGGGATCAAATATTTAGAGGCCCAAGCCTTTTTTGTCAGTGCAAAACTTCATGAAAGGTTTGCAATAAATATTTTTAGGATTTATAATTTATGCCTTAATGTTTATAACCCTTTAGTAAAGGCTTTTAATAAAGATTTAAATAAAATTTACAAAACACTTTTGAAAATTTTATAAAATGCTTAGGTTTTACGGTATACAGTTTAGGTTTTAGGGTTTTGGGTTTAGGGTTTAGATACTAGGGTTTATAACACTTTAGTAAATTATTTTAGTAAACACTAAAATAAAAGTTAAAAAACAATTTTTAAAATGTTGTAAAATGCTTAGCGTTTTGGGTTTAGGCTTTAGAGTTTGGGGTTCAGGGTTTAGGGTTTATAGAACATTAGTAAATTATTTTAATAAACACATAAATCAAAGTTAGAAAACTCTTTTTAAAATATTATAAAATGGTTAAGGTTTAGGGCTTAGCATTTAGGGTTTGTGGTAGAGGGTTTAGGGTTTATGGACTATAACACTTTAGTAAATTATTTTAATAAACACTTAAATAAAAGTTACCAAAAGCTTTTTAAACTTTTATAAAATTTTTAGGGTTTAGGATTTTTAATTTAGGGTTTAACTTTTAGGGTTTAGAGTTTAGGGTTTAGGGTTTAGCGTTTAGGGTTTATAACAATTTATTAAATGTTTTTAATGAACACTTGAGTAAAACTTATAAACCACTTTTTAAAATGTTATAAAGTTCTTACGTTTTAGGGTTTAGGATTTAGGGTTTGGGGTTTATTGTTTAGGGTTTAGGTTTAATAACACTTTAGAAAATTCTTTTAATAAGCACTTAATTAAAAGTTAGAAAACACTTTCTAAGATGTTATACATTGCTTTTAGGGTTTAGTGTTTGTGGTTTTTAATAAACATTTAAAAAAGAAGTTACAAAAAGCTTGTTAAAATGTTATAAAATGCTTAGGGTTTAGGCTTTTTCTTTTAGTGTTTAGGGTTTATAACACTTTAGTATATTATTTTAATAAACACTTACAAAAAATTTACAAAATTCTTGTTAAGATGTTATAGAATATTTAGTGCTTAGAGTTTTAGCTTTAGTGATTTAGGGTTTATAACATTTTAGTAAATGCTTTTGGTAAACACTTAAATAAAAGTTCCAAAATGCTTTTTAAAATGTTATAAAATGCTTATGGTGTAAGGTTTAGGGCTTATAACACTAGTAAAATAAATAAGAAATAAGTCTCTGCACTGGTGGGGAGATGATTGTGTAAAAGAAATAGGAAATGTAGTTCAGAAATACATTGACAAAAGTGAGCCAAAGGAAAACATGCACACATGTGCAAGAATATGTGTGGAAGTTGCCCTTGGGAGACGACTAGCATAAGTTGTCAATTTCAAAGTTTATAGTTGGGTACACATTCAACAACTCGATTATGAACAAATTCCTTTCAAATTCAAGGTATGTAATGAATATTGTCATTTTCTAATAGATGTTCTAGAATACAGGAAATGGAAGAAATAGAAAACCAGGACCCAAAATGGGAGCAATTCAAGAAGAAAAAGACAACTAATAAATCCTCCTCCCAACCTTCTTCTGCCTCTCTTCTCCCTTCTTCAACCCTTCCTCTTCACGCCCCCTCCTCCTCTCCTTTTACTCCAACTCCCTCTAAATATATTTCGTCTCCCTCCTGATCTTTTTTACCTGCTTCTACCCCCCCCTTCATCAGCTGTATTGGCATCTAACCCCTTTGGCTCTCTTGTGAAACCTGATCTTCCCTCCTCCCCTCCTTCATCCCTCCATTCATTCCCTTCACTTCTATTCCCTCCCCTTCATCTCGAATCCTCTCTCATAGCCCTCCTCCTCCTTCTTTCGACAAAATAACCCTATCTAAATATATTCTCTCCTCCCCCAACCACCCAAAAAGGGCTAGAAGGAAATCCAATAAAGAAATAGAAGATGAAGTTAAAACAAAGGAAATGGAATTAGGCACACAACAACCACTCAATACTTTAAAAAAGAGAAAGGAGAAAAATTGCCCCTCTACCTACAGCCCAAAGTGATAATGAATATAGTCTCTTGGAATTGTAGAGGAATGGGAAGTTTGCTGAAATTTAATGCGAAGAAAGACTAAATAGAATCACAGAAAATTGAGATTTTTGTGATCCAGGAGAAAAAGATAAGTGAAAAGGAAATGGAAAAAATGACCCAAAAAATAAAAAGATATGAAGGGACATCAGTTCCAGCGATTGAAGCTTCAGGAGGAATATGTACATTATGGAAAAAAAAGAATTGGGAGTTGGCTCAGTGAAAAAAAGAGTTGCACTAGATAAAAACAAACTTGAAAAAAAAAAGACAAAAGAGATATACTGCATCATTAACATTTGTTCCCATAACCGTTATAGAGATAAAGAGCCTCCTAAATCAATTTAAAAAATTATCTTTTTCATGTTGAAAACAAAGATAGAATTTTAGGAGGATATTTCAACATGGTACTCAGTGCAGAGGAGAAATTTTGGGGGAAATATCATGTTGATACATCAAGGGAAATGATAGAGACAATTATGGAAACATGTAATTTAATGGACATGCCCCCAAGCAATGGGAAGTATACATGGAGCAAAAAAGGAATTGGTAAAAATAATATAAAGCAAAGGCCGGAAAGAATTCTAATCCAAGACAAAATTACCACCTCCTTTAGTGATATATAATCAAAGATCGTTCACACCATAACATCGGATCACAAACCGGTGGTTCTTCCTCTAGGGATGTTGGGGAACCTTGGCCCACTCCCTTTCAGGTTCAGCTCCACCTAGAATGATAGGGAAGTAGTCAAAAATATTATTGTAGATGTGTGAGAAAATCAAATTATTGGCTCCCCAAGCTATCTCTTGGAATCAAAACATAAAGCCCTGAGGAAAGATCTGAAATATTGGGCACAAAAAAAACAATTAGAAACACAAAAAAGGAAGATACAAATATAAAAAAATTGAGAGATTTCAAGTCGAAAAAGAACAACAAGAGGAATCACAAGAGAGTTTATGGCAGGAAAAGAAAACATATTGGGAATTGTAGAGGCAAAATAGAATGGAATAAGAGGAGTGGAGATTAAAATCTTGAAGTCTATGGCTTAAAGTAGGAGAGAGGAATACAACTTTGTTCCAAAATACTACAAGGATAAGGATAATTCAAAATCAAATAAACATCATTAAGGATAATGAAGGTAAAAAAGTAAGAGGGCAAGAGGAAATAAAGAAGCATGATTTTAGATATTAAAAAAATCTATTGACATCCTCAGCAGAAAATAATGTCTATGAAGAATTTCTACAGCACATTCCAAAAAAAATCTACGATGGAGAAAACAATGAATTCAACAAATAAGTAGAAGAATAAGGCCCTGGGTTCTGATGGGCTTCCAAACTATTTCTATAAAAATAACCGGAACATCATTAAAAAAATTTGATAAGAATGATCAGAAATGTTTTTTGAAAATACAAGGTAGGAGGATTTGCAAACTCGTCCTTTCTTTCCCTAGATCCAAAAGAGTTGAGTGAAAAAGCATTCAAAAAGTTCAGGCCTATTTCTTTGTGTAACACCTACGAAATCATTACAAATATTCTGCCAAATGGAATAAAAGTAATGCTTCCATAAATAATATTAGGAAAGCAAGGGAATTTGTACCAAGGAGAAAAATTCTTGATAATATTATAATAGTACAGGAAGCATTGCATTCTAGCCTTTCCTTTGAGATGTCCTATAAAAAATTTGTTTCTCTAAAAATGAAATAGATATAATTAAAGCTTGCATTGTTGGACCTTGGAGGACAAAGTGAATTTTTCCAAAGCTCAAGGGGGCTTTGACAAGGCTGCCCTCTTGCCCCTTTTCTATATAAAATCATGGCAGACTGACTGAATTGAAATCTAGAGAAATATAGATAGTATCAAGCTATCACATGAATTTCAATCTCTCTGGAAGTGAAAAGCATTAACCAATCTATATTGGAGATGATACTTTGGTTATGGGATGGGCCTCATGTATTATAGCAAGACGAACCAACAAGGTTCTCAATAGATTTATGCAGCCATCTGGAGGACTTCTAAATAACCAGAAATGTAGAGTTTCCAATTGGAACACTCCTCTCTACTCTCTCCAACAAATATCACAAATTCTAGAAATTCCTTTTCTGAAAAAAGGGAGCCACCTCAATTATCTTGGTCTTCCAATCTCCAAAAAAAATATGAAGATAGAGATATGCAACAAGTACATAGAGAAAATAAGAAAAGGTGCAGAATTGGGGAATGAACTCACTCAGCGTGGTAGGAAGGGTGGTCTTAATCAAGGCATTGCTATCATCTCTTCCAATATACTAGCTCGCAGCAATACTAGCTTCGTGAAGAATTTATAAACAAATAGAGCTAGTAAGCATGGGTTTCCTATGGCAAGGAGGTAAAATAGAAACAAAGTAACCTAGCCTATTGAAATGGGGCCAAGTAACACAACCATATGAGAAACAAGGTCGCGCTATAAGACTTCCTAGGATAATGAATTTAGGACTAAGACTAAAAATGACATGGATAATTATTACTCGAGAGAGTAGTTGGTGGAAGAAAATCCTAAAAGAAAAATACAAGAAACATAATAGAATACTACTACTTGAAAATTTTTTCCCAATAAGGCCTTGCTCCTAGGTCTAGAGTTTGATTAGAAAAACTCTTTCCCTCATTAAAGAAAATTTCTCCAAGATACCTGGGAATGGGAAAATTACCAAAATTTTACAGGACATAATAATGGGAAATCCACCTATAACCTATCAAGAAAATATCCATGATTTGAGAAGATGGATGAAAATAAAAGTAATCAGTAATACGGAAGACATCTCTCATTGCAGTGATGGAGATTGGGATGATTGGAGGATTCACAACATTCCCCAATGTCTAGTTCCTCAATGGACAAAATTAATTTCTCATCTTAAGGGTGCAACACCTTTGAGTTAGGACACAAAATACTCTCTTAGATGGGATCCTGATGGAGTGGATTAGTTAGTCAAATTCGGATATGCCAATATACAAGAACAAGCAAATCAAGATTGGGATCATTGGAGGGATGCATGGAAAATTGAAAGCCTTTCAAAAGTCAAAGTGTTGATGTGGAATCTCCTCAAAGGATAGATTATAACAACTGAAAATCTCAGAAAGAAAGGTTATGAAGGTCCTTCTCACTATGCCATGTGCTAGAAAAGTGAAGAAAGCATCCATCACCTCTTTGTCGAGTGTGATTTCGCAAGAGACTGTTGCCAATTTCTAGTAAGACCCCTCGAGGTTAGATCTCAACAAATGTTGCCTTTGCATGAACTTCTATCAACTTGGAAAAAAAGGTATCCATATAATCATAAAATAAATGGAATTTTGTGAAACTAAATACTAATTTGAACATATATAGTTCAATACACATTCAATTAATTGGAACTTCATTTCTTCCATATAATATTTTATGTATGTAAAATCATCATGCAGGTAATTTGTATCAAGTCAATATACAATTTGGGCAATGACCTTCCACATAGGATATTCTAATGAAAGCATTTCTTGTGTCCTAAAATTATACAAAAAAAAGAGCATAAACAAACAAACACATTCATTACATAAAATGAAAACACAAACATTTAAAATTCATCATAAAACATCAAACTGCAACTAATTATAAAAAATATAAAAAGCACTTATAAAATAAATTGTGCATTGAATAGTGGTGCTTACAAAATTCATGTTGAAAAAATAATATTTTATTAAATTAAACAACAATTGAAAGATTAATAAGTTAATGTACACATTATGCTCATTCTAAAACTAATTATTGTATATGATATTACATACGTGTAAAAATATTATACACAAACAGGCAACCAGAAGCACAAAAGAGTGCAACAAACAAATAAATAGCATAAAATAAAAGCACATACATTTAAAATTATATTATCATAAAACATCAATTTGTAAATTAATTTTAAAATTTTATGTTTATTTTATTTGAATTTATCATCGTCATGAGGGCCATTTGATATATGTTTAATTTGACATTGAATGGCTATGGTTATAAAAAAGTTCATGGTCATAGTCATCAATGATGTTATGATTATTTGTATTGTTGAAGAGTATATATTGATTAAAAGAAATTGTGAACACTTGTGATTTTCAAATATACAAAAATTGGTGATGATGATTGATCCAGGTGGATATTAGTGGCCACCTACCAAGTCCACCTGGACCCCCACCATTGTCTTTCTCAGCATTTTCAGTTTCCTTAATTGTAGCACAACTTACTATTTTTAGCAGTTTTTTGGGCCCTGAACTTCCGAAGCCATTTTGAGGCCCTAAACGACGTTTTTTGGGGAATCCAAGGGCAACACGGGTCCATGGAACATGGACCGGTGTTGCCTGTTCCAACAATGATAGTGCTCGAATGGATCTTTCTAATGAGCTATTGTACGCGTCAAACGGAGATCATATGCTAAAGTTACGACCCCGGGAAGTTGATGTACCAACTTACCCCCAAATGGGGCCCACAGTTTGGCGTTTCATCTCCTAGGGTTAGGTTTTGGAATTTTAAGGGTTTTTCATTGTTTCTCAACCATAAATAGGCCTTCGAGCCTCATTGTAACATAGTTCAGAGGCATGTAGCCATCACATCTCTTCTCAGAGATAAGCTACCATCGCCCTAGCTAGTTTATTTTCCATTTCTGATTGTAAGCATATTTTAGTATTTTCCATTAATGAAATGAAGTATTATTTCCACTGCATATTGGTGTATATGGTTATCTCTGTAATTTGTTGCGTTCCTGTTTAAATCAGATCAGTGGTATCAGAGCGGTCTGCTTTTTCTCTGTTTTTCTTTGGATGTCCCCAACAAGGTCGGGATATAAGGAGTTAGGGCTTGAACTGGTTGAACCTTTGCAAGACCAGCCTTGCAGATCCCGACGGCCTCCCATGGCGGACGAGAAGAAAGACGAGGGGGTAGGAGATCCCATCAAAATCTTGCTCGACGAAGCACTCGAGCGACAACGGAACGCGATGATGGACAACTTTGCGCAGATCCTTTAGCGGTTACCCAGAAGTGGTGCCTCGGCTTCCAGCAGCTTCTCTGGAAACGCCACACCCTTTAAGGTACAATTTAATTTTGAAATCCCCATATTCGAGGGTCAGATAGACGCCGATGCCGTAGATAAATGGTTAAATCTGCTAGAGGGTT
>APFE030327335.1:49185-136297 GCA_000404065.3 Pinus taeda | reverse complement strand
TATATATATATATTGGAAGAAAATAGCATCAAGGAAGATTTTTGTGAATCATTCTAGACCAAAGACAACTAAAGTTGGAGGTGGATCCTCAAAAAATATTTTTGAGTGAACCCAACCTAAGATAATAGCTACAAATATACGAGGTGCCTGTAAGGATAGGAAGTTGGTTTCTTACTAGAAGAAATCATATGAAGTGAAGCATACAAAACTTGTATGGTTTGTGAAAGATAGAGAAGGTGAACAACATCTATAGATATATCTATATGTTGATATCCCTAATGATAGTGGAAGTTATGAGGTGTTGGGGAAGGTACTAGACATATGTTTGATACAAGATACTGAAGTTGTTTATGTAGTTACTAAATTTCCCAAGTCACATGACAGGATTAGATATTAGTTTGCATTGTTAATGTATGACACAACAGATGATTTTACAAAGATGTGTAAACAAATCATAAATTTGATTGCACAAGTTATCATAAGTATTGTAGTTTATATTTATGTGTTTTGCATTATTGTAACTATATCATTATAACTTTTATGACTTAGGTTTTATTGACATATGATATTTTGTTTTGCATAATTTTATTGAAAATCTTTCAATTATGTTGGGAGGAATCTATTTTATAAAGAAAGATATTATGAATGTTTTCAGTAGTTTCTACTGAGGGTCAGAAGAAGATATAGAAAACAAGAAAAAAAAAGTACTCCATGATGCTATAAGACTACATCTAAGGGATCAACAAAGAATTCCTATAGTGGATAAATCTACCAAAGCTAGACATGTTACTTTTGAAGACGAGGAAGTTAAAATTGAAGTTGAAGCTGAAGAATATGTTGCCATTACTGAGGATGAGATTGGAATTGATGTTAGAAAGGAGAAGAGCAATAAAAGACCAAAAGAAAAAATTCTCAAGAATGTATCTATTCTATTTGATGATTTATGTAGAAGAAAATTTGATAACTGAGAGGAGGAAGGAATTAAAAGTTGATCATTCTCAAAAAGTCATGGCCAACAATGAATATCCTAGTGAAACTCGAAAGGAAGTAGGGAAATTGTTACACAAGGAGCTGATCTAGAGGATGTCGTTATTAAAACAAAACAAAATCACTACAACAAAACCCTATGATTTGCATCCATTTTTGCTTCCTTTTTTGCGTCTAGAGACCATTTTTGGTGCTATTTGTGTCCATTTATCAAATATGGTGCAAAACTTGATGCAAAGTTTTCACCGAGTTTTGCAACAAGTCTTCCATCAAGTTTAGCACCAGGTATTGTAATAGGTTTTGCACCAATTTTTACACCAAGTTTTACGCCAAGTTTTATGCCAAGTTTTGTGCCATCCTTTGCACCATGTTTTGCGTCAAGTTTGGCACCTAATTTTGTTTCACCATCTTTTGCATCCTTTATTGCATCCAATTTTTGTGCCTACACTTGCATCAACTTTTGCATCATCTCTTGCATCCTCTTTTGCATCATTTTTTAAATCATTTTCTGCATCCATTTTTGCATATTTTTTGCATCCCCTTTGTGCCAAGTTTTGCATCGAGGTTTGTGTCTAGTTTTTGCATCTAATTTTGCATCTACTTTTGTTGCATTGACTTTTACATCTTGTTTTCATCCATATTTACATCCTCTTTTTCATCTATTATTGTGTCCACTATCGCATCCATTTTTCTTGTGCCATAATTTGCACCTAGTTTGACACCTCCCTTTGCACCCTTTTTTGTTTCTAAATTTGCATCCACGATTGCATCCTCATATACATCTAGGTTTTCATCGGCTTTTACATCTATTTTTAATTCCTTTTTATATCCACTTTTGTGTCAAGATTTGCATCAGGTTTTGTGTCTCATATTGCATCTACTTTTGCATAGAATTTTGTTGCATCAACTTTTGCATCATATTTTACATCCATTGTTGCACCCATGTTTACGCCCAATTTTACATCCCTTTTTGCATCCTATTTTTCATCTTCATTTGATTCTTTTTTTGTATCTATTATTACATCCACTTTTGTTGTGACACATTTTGTGCCATGTTTTGTTACTGTTGTACCCATGTTTTCTTCCAATTTTGCATCCATCTTCGCATCCTCTTTTGCATAAAAAATTGCATCTGTTTTTGCATCCACTTTTGTGTTGGGTTTTGCATCTCATTTTGCATCTTCTTTTGCATATACTTGCATTGCATCCAATTTTGTTTCTCCTGTTGCACCCGTTTTTGCATCGCTTATAGCATCTTGTCTTGCATCTAAGTTTGCATCCTTTTTTTTGTCTATTATTACATCCACTTTCTCATCCACTTTTTTTGTGCTATGATTTGTGCCATATCTTATACCTCTCGTTGCAACCCACATTTTCTTCCACTATTGCATCCACATTTGCATCCTCTTTTGTGTCCAAGTTTGCATCGAATATTGTTTATGTTTTTTGCATTCCATTTCGAATCTACTTTTACATCCACTTTTGATTCGTCAAATTTTGCAAATAATTTTGTGTTCACTATTGCACCCATGTTTGGCCCATGTTTACATCCCTTTTTTCATCCAATTTTTTCTCCTTTTTGCATTCAAGTTTGTGTCTTTTTTTTTTTACATTCATTGTAGTATCCACATTTGTTTCACCACAATTCATGCTAAGATTTATGCCTACTATTGTGCCCATGTTTTCTTCCACTTTTTCATCCATGTTTGAATCCTATTTTGTGTTGAAGTTTGCATCAGCTATTGCATCTAATTTTTCATCCACTTTTATGTCAATTTTTCTATCTTGTTCTGCATCTACTTATGTTGTGTCCACTCTTCATCCAAATTTACGTCTATTTTTACCCCGATTTTTTTTGTTCACTTTTGCATCCCTTTTCCAACACACATCATATTTTTTGCATTGATGATATTTCTTATGACATTGAAAATTATGAACAACTGATGACAATGTCAATAATTATAACGATGATGATAACGAAGATCATGACGATGACATGAATTGTGATTGTTATGATAATGACAATGATGATAAAGACGATGAGATTTACAATGACAATGATGATGATGATGCTAATGACATTGGCCATTCTTCCCAATTTTTAAATGTTGTCATGGTCAAAATCATAATAATTATCTTTGGCGTCATCTTCCAAGTCATCATCATTTGATTATCATTATCATTATTTTCATCTTGGTCATCATCAAGAATAATAATGGCATGAATGATGATTATGATGTTCATGATGAAGATGACAACAATTATGATAAAAATTATATTAGTTATGATGATGGGGATGATGACAATTATAATGACAACGATAATGGTAGTAATTATGATGATCATCGATCATCTCTAAAAAATAAAGTTGTTATTTTTCTTGCATATATCATGTGTCCTAATAACCCTTTTCGAGCACTCGTAACATTTTTCAGGTTGATGATATTCCTTATGATGCCTATAATTATGAACAATTGATGACAATATCCATAGTCATGATGATAATGATGGTGATGATGATGATGAAGACATGAATGGTGATTATGACAATGATGGTGGTGATGATGGCCATAATGAAGATGATGACCCTCCATCTAAACTAGGGAGGTACTCATAATGAGACAAAAAGGTACTCTCAAGTTGAAATATTCATATAAGAAGGGATATAGATTGATAAGCATTAATGATGATTTACATCATCATAGCCAACTTTGTCAAAATAGTAAGGCCTTGACTAACAAGTTTATCTCTCCATTAGATCAGAGCACAATGTTGGGAGGCATAAATTTGGACACCACTGCCTCTCTAGGCACTTACCCCACCAGGATGTTCACTAGGTATCTCCTCACATGATCATTTCCTAATCCACTATCATAATATTTGACACCAGGAAATGTCAATCCTCATGACTATTCTTATGTTGGATTAATGTACTTGACTTATGGCGATTAGTCCTAGTCAAAGTCCAAACTCTCAAAGAATATTGGTCCCAGATGTTTATCTAATCCACCATTCTCCCTACTAGTGTCTTTACTAGGCTTATGATTGTTAGTCCTGGCCATAGTACATGACATATGGATAATATGGTGTCTACCTTCACTCCCTCTCAACCAGAGAGGAATAAGATTTTCTCAAGAATACACATCATTTTCATAGAGAATAACATCATTAATTTGTTTTCATCGCATGACACCTTTATGATTAAGCATTCATAGATTTGTGGCAAAATATTTCCCCTTTTGTCATTTGTGATTAAATAAAATCAAAAAATGAAAGCCAAAATCATTAAAGATACACTATATTGATTTATCTAAGTCTAAACTCTTAGGTTGAAGTGAAAATTCATGTAAATCTTATACCTATGAGTTGTGCCAAACTTATGAAAACCTTATTCCCTAAGTCCTATATTTAAGAAAATCAAAAAGAAATAAAAATAAGGGCCAACGAATGGTAACTCATGTATTCACTCCCTCTTTGAAAAATATATGAATATATACACTCCTAGCCACACTTGATCACATGTTTGTGATGGTTAAATCATGAATTCCTCTTTTCTCCTTGCATTTTCACTTCATCATTTAAGCACCTAATTGAGGACCTAGGGAATGTTTGTTGCCTAAGGCTTTCATGTCTACTCTTGGTTTACTTATGTCACACTACTGTCAATTTATGTGACGGAGTGAAATACATAAGTTTGTGGAGTTATTAGAGCAGTTTATTAAGTTAGTCACCACACACACATGTATTACATCTCATTGATCCACATGTGTGGGTTGGAGATTCATTGCTTGACAACTTTAATGGAGACTACTTTATGGCTTTAATGGTATAGCTTACAAAATATCTTGTTCAACATTGCGATTCATCCTTTCTTTTCCTTGAGACATTTGATTATATTGAAGTCACTCCCAATAATCCATGGAGATGGGGAGTATAAATTACTTGTGCTAGAAATAGAATTGAGAAATAGAGGTTTTCCATTTGCGATATTGGATTCATAGACATTAGATACATGGTAGTAGTCCTCGATGTCAATTAACTAAAATTGTATTGTCATAATGTGAAAAGAGGTAAACATATTGGTAACCTTGATGTCTTGATCATTTCAAATAATAACCATTCCACCCAAGTATCTCTAAGCATCAATCACTACTACTTGGAAATTCGTCCCCCATTTTCTAATTATATGAGGTAGAACCTCACTTAATATTTTTGCTTCTTATATCAACATTATTGATGGGTTCTTTGCATACCATTTTTCTTTTAGGAGTCTTTGTTTTCCTTTACTATTGAGGCCCTTTGTGTT
The DNA here is from genome assembly GCA_000404065.3 of Pinus taeda. Classification (NCBI taxonomy): domain Eukaryota; kingdom Viridiplantae; phylum Streptophyta; class Pinopsida; order Pinales; family Pinaceae; genus Pinus; species Pinus taeda. The sequence continues at coordinate 131,004 of APFE030327335.1, read as the reverse complement.
CCATGAGACTATTTTCATCGAGAATTTACATAGAAAGGAAGTATAATGTGACTAAAAAAAACATGTCTCAAAATTTAAGTGCTTGGACAATTCCACTTCATGACTCCTATATTTCCTTAACCTGGGACCGAATGGTGAACTTGATGGCCTTAAGGGAAATTGACCAATGAAAATCTAAAAAAGAGGTGACTTTTGACTTTATCACATACAATTTAATATACTAAAAAAAATATCCACAACAATTTCATCAATCAATGAATCATTCAAAAAAATATTCAAAACAATTTCATCAAGCAATGAATCATTGCATTATAAAATACAATTTATAAACATTTTGGGAACGTTTTGCTAAAACATGCTCAAAAACCAACATATTTAACAATAATATGGACAATAACACATTTTGATAAATTAAATAACATATTATCAAGCGTAAAAAATGTCACTAACAGAAAACTATAAAGCATGCAACTAATGTAAGTGACCACTCAAGGCCACCATAAGACAATTAATCTATTAAGATCAAGATTAATGGGGACAAACATCTACAAAGGACAAAGGAAAACCTATTTTAACTTTATTGTTTTATTAGCCTGGTTCAAGATGAACATTTGAAGATATCATGAAGAACATAATTAGTTTTATTACATTAAGAAAACCCACGCACATTCTATAACTTAGCAAGGAAAAAATGTATAACACCCATCTCAGCGACACAACATATGGCATTGAGTTACTTTTTTATATATAATTTAAACTCCTATCATAAAATCACAAATTTAGCATGAATGGAATGTTTAAAATCAATTTTTGTAAAAACAAAATATATATTTTTCTTATAGAAAAAAAATACCAAAAACTAAATATATATTTTTTAGAAAATAAAAAAAATCTAAAACTAAATATATATAAAAAAAACTAAAACATAAACAAACTAGAATTTGAATTTGACACTCTTGTTCACTTTTGGAAACTCATATGGTGGAATGTGATCTCTTTATCCTCATCTTTAGCTTTTTCCTAAAAATAAAAGCATACAAAAGCCGGAAAGAGCCATAAAGCATCGGGAAGCTTTTTCCTAAGCACAAAAGCATCTAAAAAGTGGAAAAGACCATTTTTATATGAGGAAACATTATTCACCCAATAGATTTTTCCCAAATTAAACTAATGATGAATGTGGGAAATCTTCATAGCCTTTACTTTCCTATATATTGGAGGTTTGGCCATTGAAAAAATGATGGGAATTCTTGTATTGTCATATTGTTGAGATCTATCTTGAGAGGGAGAGTTTTGGAGCTATGATTTGGGGGAGGTGTTGTTGCAACTACATCTGATTGTTGTAACTTTCTTCCAACTCCTTTATTCATATAGATAAGTTGTTCTTCCTTCCATATGTTTCTATTTATTCTTTACTTCTTCTATTTCACTAATGGATGTATGGAATTTTGGTTTGTATTTATTTATTCAATAATATTTATATGTTTCTGATGGTTTCAATTATCAAGATATTATGTTGTGAAGGTTGTTTTATTCTTTCTCTTATGTGTAGGACCAAGCTTTGGAGCTAGCTAGGAGCACTTCCTAGCTATACTAAAAACTCCCAAGAAGACCTGAATGCGAGGACTCACAAGAATTCATTCTCTTTTTCTTAATCTATACTCTACATCTTGATCTACTAAGAATCCTAAGCCTTAGAACAACCTTTCTCTTAATTGGTTTGTCCTAGGTTTCTAGGATAAACTGAGAGGGTTTTATTTTCATCTAACCATGCATTAAATCCTATAGCAAAATGATATTTATAAACTTTAATATATTTCACTATGTAAATGAACTTAGTAAAATGAACCCATAGAGGGGGTCATAAATGGAAATAAAAGTAAAACTCCAAACAAGAAGCCAAAAGTGGATTTAACCATGGATGAAAAATTGGGAGTAGAACTGGATGTTAAACTAGCCATCAAAACAAGATGCAAACAATGACACAAAAGGGCTTTAAAGTAAAATAAAAAAAATGGTGCAACACTAGACACAAAGAAGGGAACAAAATAGGGCATATGAAAGGATACTGAATTGGGCACAAACAAGGATGCAAAAATGGACACCAAAATGAGGATTCAAAGAATGGTGTAAAATTAGGATAAAACAAGGATGTAAGAAAAGACACAAAACAAGATGCAAAATGGGACTAAAAAAATGTGAAACCAAAGATGTTAAAAATGATGCATAACTAGATGAAAATTCAAACTAAAATCTAGGTGCAAAATGAGATGCAAATGTGGAAACAAAATGTAGCAGAAAAAAGAATGCAAATTTGGAAGCCAAAAAGGATGAAAAATTAGATACCAAAAAGGATGCAAATTTGGACATAAAAAATGGTGCAAAATTGGACACAAAAGAAGAAAAATGGTGCCAAAATGGGAATAAAAATGGCTCAAATTTGGATGCAAATTGAGATGCAACATTGGATGTAAAATGAGGTGCAACAAATCATTCAAAACTTGGTGCAAAAACAAATGCAAAAGTAGACGAAAAAAATGGCTCAAAATTGAACGTAACAAGAGACACAAAATGGCATGCAAAGGTGGATGCAACATATGGTTCAACATAGGATGCAAATTTAGATGCTCAAAATGATGCAAATTGGATGCAAGAAATGGTGTTAAAAATGATGCTAAATTGAATGAAACAAATAATGCAAAATTAAATGCAAAATATGGTGCAAAATAGGATGCAAAAAAGCGAGATAAATAAAATGCAAAAGTGGATGCAAAAAATGGTGCAAAAATGCATGCAAAATTTGACACTAAATCAGATTCAACATATGGTGCAAAATTGGATGGAAAAAAGGGAGAAAAACTGACACAAAAATAGATGTAAAAATAAGTACAAAATTAGAAGCAAAAAATGGCATAAGACCAGATGCAAAAATTGGCATAAACTGGATGTAAAAAAAGACACTAAATTAGATGCCAAAGATGGTGAAAAAATCGATGCAAATTATGACACAAAACTAGAAGCAAAGAATGCCACAAAGAGGAAGCAAAAAATGATGCAAAAAATGGCACAAAACTAGAAGCAAAATCTGTTGTAAAACCAAATGAAAATCTTGGTGCAAAATATGATGCAAAAAAAGATGGAAAATTTGGCGTAAAAAAGATGCAAATTTTGGTGCAAAAAAGGACACTTCAAAAATTGTACAATAGAGCCAGATTTAGCGCCAGGCTACTCATCCCAATTAAGAAAAAAATGCACTAAAATTTGGTGCTAAATCTGGCGCAAAATGCATGTTTTGTTGTAGTGAATACCATTTTAAATTACTTGAAAAAGACAAAGTTAATTAAGGGTGGTCATAAATTTTAGCCTAATGTTAGCCAAATATATAGGCCAAGTGAAGAGAAATTTAAATATCAAATTAGAAAGCCACACCACCTGCATGTTCACAATTTGAATACACTGATGAGGTACAATCCATATGATCATGTGCTTGATTATGTGCTTATTGTTGATCCAATTCAAGTTCCCAAAAATAAGAAATTGATAAGTCAAAATGCTTTGAATACAAATATTATATTCTGATGGTGACCCATTCCGTAGAAGTTGAAAGGCAATTGATAGAGGAATATAACAATAACCCATATTTTGAAACATCGAAATGTACCATTTATGTTGGTTTATCAGATACAGAAGAAACATTATTTGTATGGGATCATAATACAGATAATGAGTATATGATTTCTATGAATTTCATCGAAAACATTATATTTATTCATAATGAAATTGAAGAAAAAAGTGGTGGGGATAAGACAAATTTTAGTCTAGCACTTCAAAAGGAATGTTGTATGGATATAGGTTATCAAATTGAGGAAAAAATCAATTCAAAAGGTGAAAAAGTAAATTATTATCTATTCAGAGGTCTAGATAACATGTTCGAGTTGGAATTTAGACCTGGAGAGATATGGGAATTGTATAATGAGATTTTTATCACATGGGAGAACATTGACATTAAAAAATAGAAGGTCAAAATTTCTAAACCATTGATATGTAGCAGTAGAAAATTAGGTCCTAAAATGAAGCTCCTTCTAGAATATATGACTATCACACCTTAGAGAGAATTGCAAGGAGTGAAGGATGAATTTTTTTTCAAAACAATATTATCTCGTGTGAAGTTAGGGGAATTATCATTGGATGAAATGTGTGAGGAATTTCAAAAGTAAGTTTGTTGAATTATTTTTACTTATTTCTATATTATATTTTTTTTTAAATATAACATATTGTTGTTGGCAGTATTTTTTATACATACCATTATATTAATTTGTTTTACTTTATCTATTCAGTCATAAGGTTTACATGAGAAGACAAGAACAAATGATGAAATTTTTGAATGAAGATTGTTGGGATGATGTTGTATGCAACTACTCGGATTCAAGTTCTACATCAACACTAAAAGATTTTTATCTTGCATTTAAAAAGGTATGTTGATTTATGCATTCATTTTTATTCACTTGATTACCATTTTTATTTTATAACTTCTACATATATTTTTTTATTTTATTTAAGATGAAGAAGGATGCAAATGGAGCATGAGAGAGTTTCAGAAGCTTTAATGAAAAAATTAAGATGGAAAGATAAATAAAGGAACATCTTAGTAAAGTTGAAGTTGATCCTAGTCTTACTCATTTCATTTGGAATGGGCTTGAGATTATCCAATATAAAATAATATACGGTGATTGTGAATACATTGCTAAACTCATACCTAAAAGTGATTATTCCCTAGTTATTGTAGATATTTCTCATGGTTTCAATATCCCAAACATTGACTATGATAATGACCCTTATACTTATCAAGCTCTTAGTAAAGTGGTTGCGAGATTCGTAGAAGTCACAACATCACCATTATGGAGCTTTTGGCATTTCATTCATACACGCAATTTTCAATGTTATTGACAAGCTTCGAGGGAAAATCAAACTCAAGGATGCAGCTTACATGGTAAGACATTGAAATTTTATGTTTGATTGATGTTAAGAAAATCATTTATGTACAAGTTAATTAAACTTTTATTATTTCATGTTACACGCAAAAGTCAAATCTTATTAACCATGGAAATCAACCAATTATAAGTGATTGTGAGTTCATCTGTGTTGAAGGTTGGATAAAACATTTTAGCTATAAGCCTATGCTTATTAATCAGGTAGATGGAAAATCATTGTTGGCATTATGATGCATGTGTTGTACTTGATGGCAACCCACTCATAGAAGAACATCTCACCTATATATATAATCATATGAATCTACAAAAAGAAATATCAGATGTGATAGAATACATGACAGTGCAAAGGAATCAGATGATGGGTCTATGTATGACAAGTTAGCTTTGCCATCAAGTCCAAAGGGGGAGATTGTTGGCATTATGAGACAAGTGTTGTCCTTGATGGCAACTCATACAAGTGACAGATCTTAGTGCAACAGGCCAGTAGCAAATATTGATGATCATCCTCTCAGAATGGAAGAAAGTAAGAGGATCACAGGTACACAGTTCAAAAGGTGCCGACCCGCAGGTACGCAGTTCACGAAGTTGCGGTCATGCCCGCAGGTTGTCCGGAAAGAAGGTGCGGACCCCAGTGCACACACTTTTATGTAGAGAAAAGTGCTCGCACGTGGGAATCCTATGGTGATCCATGGTATCTAGTCCGACATGTTTGATCCTATGGTTTTGGTCCATGGTATTATATCTAAAAGTATTGATCCCAAGTATTGGGTTCATGGTATTGTGTTATTATGGTTTTGGACCATGGTATTGTGAAAGGCTTGACTATAAAAAGGGGAAGGAGATCTTTTGGAAAGGTGACTTTGGGTTGAATATCTTAAGGTGATCTAGATCTGAAATTCTTGTGATGGGTTGGTAAGTGATAGCTAGATCCAAATCAAGGAGATTTCTGCAAACTGTTGATAAGTCACGATCTCATTGCCGCATGATCAGATCTATTGATCGGACTGAATGTGGCACATTGGAGGACTGTTAATTTGGCCCTAATCACAAGTTTGTAGGCGATCCACAGCTCAGGTGTGGATGTATGCAGTGTAGTAGAAGAAGCAAGTGTGGAGGTACGCATCGCACCAGAAGGCGCAGGTGCGGATACCCGCAGATCAACAGAAGGCACAGACGCGAATACCCGCATAACAGAATAAAGGCGCAGTGCAGATACACGTAGAGAAGAAGTGTGCACAGGTGCGGATACCCGTAGAGCAGTAGAAGGCGTAAGTGCGGATACCCACACGTTTCCATTGGAGAAGTTGTGTACATGTCTTAGCATATGTCTTAGCTGATTCTGTTGTTTACTGAAGTATTCTGGGTTGTTAAGTGATGTATGGTATTATGTTCTGATAAAACCAGTCTAAGAAGTGATTGATTAAATGTTTATACATTGATGGATGAATGGATCAGGTTCTTAATGATGCATCTCTATGTGATCTGATGGACTAGATCTAGTTGATGACTCACTTGTATATGTATTGATCTAGTGCTTGGGTAATTCAGATTATGTGTTGTGCTTCAGTGTATCCGGTATGAAAATTGATGAAACGTGGTACCTGGAGGAGAGAATATTGTAGGCCGGCGCCTACATACTAGTATATAAGCTAGTACAAAAGCTAAAGGGAATCTTAAGGACCATTGTAGCAGGTAGTAGCCTGCGTACTAGTAAATGGATCGGCTAGTACAAGAGCAAAGGGGGTTGTAGCTACCGTACTGATATAAGTGTACACTAGTACAGAATATTGTAAAAGCATTTTCTTATTAAGAAGAAGATTGGGATGACTTGCAGCAGGTGGTTTTCACCCACATTGGGTTTCCACCTTATATCATGGTGTTCATGTGTGTGACTTATGTGTGATGATCTGTTCTATTTTACTGCATCTGTTTATTGTTAATATGGTTGATAATGTTCTAATGCACTCATTAAGGATCATCTAACTGAATCATAAGAAGTTGTGGAAGTAGCATATATGAATCTGAATATGGAAATGAAAAAGTTTTATTGACGTGATAATACTATTTCACCTCCCCTCTCAGATATACCAACAATTGGATCAGAGCAGGTCCTTTTGTTAAAGCTTATCCTTGAAGGAGATCCGGGAACAATGGGTAAAGAAGCCAAGAAGAAAGCACCGAGGAAGAGAAGACATCTATAAGAACTATGACAGTGGGAGAATCGATTGGGGATTAGCATAGGGAAGCTCTTCAGATTCAGAATCAGATGAAGATGAACTATCAGGTATGAATTTTCTATCCTCTGATGTTCCATCTATCTTTCCATGTGAAAGAGATGAAAGTGATAGCAAAACAACTGAACTTGCTCTTATGGGTGAACAAGAAAGATATCAAATAGAGGCAGAATTTAAAAGGCTGACAGACAAAATTAGAGATCAACAAGATCTATTCAACAAAAGGGAATTTGACTCCAAAGAAGAAGCTACCAAAATGAAAGCCAATCTAGAGTTATTCAAGGCCAAATATCTAAAGTTGCTAAAAGACAAACAAGAGGAGAAGCAAGATAAGGAAGTTTTTCAGGGGACAAAATCAAATAGTTCATGATGAAGGTCACTCTCTAAGAAAAGAAGTCAATGAAAGAACACAACAATCAAGAATCTCAGAGATAGATCCAGTGATTATGAAAGTCTTGAAGCTACGACCCTCTCACTAAAGGAAGAACTTGAAGAAGCCAAGAAGCAGAATAAAGATCTACTCCAAGCTATTGAAAAAGAGGAAAACGAAGTCATCAGTTTAAAACCACAGCTGGAATGTGTCTCCAGAGTTCGTGAAATGCTGCAGGATGTGAATGAAGAACAAGAAAAGGAGATTCTCATTCTAAGACGTCAGTTAGAAGAAGAAAGAAATGCTGAAGAGAACGTGAATAGGCAGTATCTTGAAAAGGAAGAGCAACATCAAGTTGAGGTAAATATTCTAAAAGATAAATTAGAAGAAAAGGATAAGCTCTTACAATTTCAAGATAGTACTAAAATCTTGGATGATATTCTTAGTAGTCAAAGATCTCCTTCCATCAAAATTGGTCTTGGTTTTCATGATTTTATTGAAGGTGAATCTAGTTCACAAAGTAAGAGAAAGAACTCTAATGCAAAATGTGAAATGGTCAACAAGGAGATAAAAGGTCAATCTCATCATCAAGTAAGGAAAGAAATTCCTCAAAGAAAATCTTTTACTCCTCCTATGAATAATGTTGAATGTTATGTATGTCATAATCTTGGGCATGTTGCAGCCATATGTAGAAGAAGAAGGGTTCAAGACCATCATGCAGAAAGATCATCGCATTCAAGGTATTTTAATGGATATTGTTTTGCTTGCAATATGTTTGGTCACAGAGCTTTTGATTGCTATAGAAGAAATATGAGACATGTAAGATATTACACTTGTAACAAGCTTGGACATATAGCTAAGGAATGCAGGAACAAAGTATGGGCACCATACCAAAAGGAGAAAACATCATCATCACACTTGAAGATATGGAAGAAGAAAGAAGTACAACCAAAAAGAGGCAGCACTGCACAACATACAGACATAACAGAATCAGAGGGAGCTAGAAGTGTAAAACTTCAGTTTCCTAAATCTCATATGCAAGTTTCTTAAAGAGAAGTCACACATATACGTGAGTTGGTTACGGCATAGTCAAATTTATGATTGGTTGAGGAAAGGCAGTAGGGACTTGTTCAGGAAAAGGATCAGTTATGATTTGGTTTATTTGCACTATTTGATTATGGTTATAATTTGCTGATGATGTGTGGAAATGATGGTTAGAAGTGTTTTGTTTCTAAGTTGATAATGATGATGACTTGATACTTCTTGCTGATATGCATGATCAGATCTGACAATAATCAAGATGGCACAAGTTTAGGGGGAGCATATGCTTTTAATGCATTGTTGGCATTATGGTTAATAGTCCTGGTGATGATGCTTATATGGATGAATGACTCATCTTGCTATGATATGGTTATGAGTTGTTCAGATGATTCTTGGGGTTACATAGTTGATATTTAGATCAGATTTGTGGTTGATTCTCTAATGGTATTTACATGGTGATCTTCATAAGGATAAGAAGAAGTAAATAGCTTGAATTCACTTGATGATGAGTCTCTCATATGTTGTTTTCGCCATATGCATAAAGATCATATGTTGTAGGTTGTTCTTGGCACATATATGGATGAGGATTGTTGGCTGGATACATGGATGATTATTCAAAGTTGCATTGTTGGAGATATGATGATGATGAGTTCTTACCTATATGATGATAGGTTGTTTCGTGCATATGTTGATTGATTCAGATCCTCCCTATTGATGATACTTGGTCCATGCAGATCTGGATGGCTATGGTGTTTCTCACATATGATAGAATGACTCTATATTCTATGCAAAAGGATGAGTTGATGCGGACATATCTTGATGATTCATGCACTAATACAAGTTGATGGTGACAGATGCTATGGAGCAGATCATACAATGTCGTTACTGATGTTTATCATGATCTTAATGAGGTATATTGTCATGTATATCATTCGATGTAAAGGTCATATCAAGACTCATGATGTAATAATGTGTCTCTATCTATTGTAGTCATTTGATGAAATATTTCAGTCATATCAAGGTCATGTAATGGCCTAACTTGGTTTCCCCACTATGCCTGGGATGAATGATGTTACTCTCTTATGCTAACTTTTGTTATTTCACCATTGTGATGTGAGATAGATGTATGAATCTTTGGTGATAGGAAGGTCATTTATGATGTATAGAGTCATTTTCTTCTTGTAGAACATCTTTTGTAGACCTTGCTTACTATCAGGGGGAGCATGAACAACACACTTCAGCAGAGCAGAGACTTCAGCATGTACTCAGAAGGAGCATGGATAGATTGGTGCACCATGGCATATACAAAGGGGGAGTTCAGTAAGAGATTTCAGCAGGTAATCAGGGGGAGTATGGACAGCGGAATGCGTATCAAGGAAAGAGGATATATTGGTCCGCCCTTTGCCCTTGATGTCAAAGGGGGACAGTGAGTTGGTGTTGTTGCCATCAAGTCCAAAGGGGGAGATTATTGGCATTATGATGCATGTGTTGTACTTGATGTCAACCCACTCATAGAAGAACATCTCACCTATATATATAATCAGATGAATCTACAAAAGGAAATATCAGATCTGATAGAATACATGACAGTGCAAAGGAATCAGATGATGAGTCTACGTATGACAAGTTAGCTTTGCCATCAAATCCAAAGGGGGAGATTGTTGGCATTATGAGACAAGTGTTTTCCTTGATGGCAACTCATACAGGTGACAGATCTTAGTGCAACAGGCTAGTAGCAAAGATTGATGATCAACCTCTCAGAATGGAAGAAAGTAAGAGGATCGCAGGTACACAGTTCAAAATGTGCGGACCCGTAGGTACGCAGTTCAGGAAGTTGCGGTCATGCCCGCAGGTTGTTCGAACAGAAGGTGCGGTGCCCAGTGCACACACTTTTATGTAGAGAAAAGCGCTCACACATGGGAATCCTATGGTGATCCATGGTATCTAGTCCGACATGTTTGATCCTATGGTTTTGGTCCGTGGTATTGTATCTAAAAGTATTGATCCCAAGTATTGGGTTCATGGTATTGTGTTATTATGGTTTTGGACCGTGGTATTGTGAAAGGCTTGACTATAAAAAGGGGAAGGAGATCTTTCGGAAAGGTGACTTTGGGTTGAATATCTTAAGGTGATCTAGATCTGAAATTCTTGTGATGGGTTGGTGAGTGATAGCTAGATCCAAATCAAGGAGATTTCTGCAAACTATTGATAAGTCGCGATCTCATTGGCGCATGATCAGATCTATTGATCGGACTGACTGTAGCACATTGGAGGATTGTTAATTTGGCCCTAATCACAAGTCCGCAGGCGATCCACATCTCAGGTGCGGATGTACACAGTGGAGTAGAAGAAGCAGGTGCGGAGGTACGCAGCGCACCAGAAGGTGCAGGTGCGGATACCCGCGGATCAGCAAAAGGCACAGACGTGGATACCCACAAAACAGAGTAAAGGCACAGTGCGGATACCCACAAAGAAGAAGTGTGCACAGGTACGAATACCCGCAGAGCAGCAAAAGGCGTAAGTGTGGATACCCGCAAGTTTCCTTTGGAGAAGTTGCGTACATGTCTTGGAATATGTCTTAGTTGCTTCTGTTGTTTACTGAAGTATTAAGGGTTGTTAAGTGATGTTTGGTATTATGTTCTGATAACAACAGTCTAAGAAGTGATTGATTAAATGTTTATACATTGATGGATGAATGGATCGGGTTCTTAGTGACTCATCTCTATGTGATCTGATGGACTAGATCTGGTTGATGACTCACTTGTATATGTATTGATCTAGTGCTTCGGTAATTCAGATTATGTGTTGTGCTTCAGTGTATCTAGTATAAAAATTGATGAAACGTGGTACCTGGAGGAGAGAAGATTGTAGGTCGGCGACTACGTACTAGTATATAAGCTAGTACAAAAGCTAAAGGGAAGCTTAAGGAGCATTGTAGCAGGTAGTAGCCTACATACTAGTAAATGGATCGAATAGTACAAGAGCAAAGGGGGTTGTAGCTACCGTACTGATATAAGTCTGCACCAGTACAAAATATTGTAAAAAAAAAAATTATTAAGAAGAATATTGGGATGACTTGCAGCAGGTGGTTTTCACCCACATTGGGTTTCCACCTTATATCATGGTGTTCATGTGTGTGACTTATGTGTGATGATCTGTTCTATTTTACTGCATCTGTTTATTGTTAATATGGTTGATAATTTTATAATGCACTCATCAAGGATCATCTAACTGAATCATAAGAAGTTGTGGAAGTAACATATATGAATCTGAATATGGAAATGAAAATTTTTTATTGATGTGATAATACTGATTCACCCCCCTCTCAGTATTATTTCCAACAATCATATCCAATAATTGGTTTATGATGTTGTTGTAAAAAACTAACATATGAAGATAAAGAAGCAAAATGAGAGATAGTTAACATTTATCAAAAACCATAGTCATTGATTAACTATCTTATAGAATTATGTTTAAATGAAGGAAATTGGGTCTTGGATTTATTCTGAGGATCAGGTAAGTTTTATTATATAAAATTTAATCTGAATATATTCTTTCTTAATTTATATGTGATTATACTAATTTACTTCATTATTTTTTCTTTTCTTGATAATTAAGTACAACACTAGCATGTTGCCTACAAAAAGGAAGAAATTGCTTTGCCATTGAAAAAGACCCAATAGAGTGAAAATTTATTCAACAAAGAATTAATTTTGTTCAATTTCTTCTAGATGTGATGCAAGAAGTTGGTTTAAGGAAACGGTATTTTATTGAATCACATGTGGAAAAAAAGGCAATGGAACCTTGACTACCATTAAATGGAATGATTGTAAATGCATACATTGAGAGATTCACAGACATAAAAGATCCATTAGAAGAGGAAAATGAGCAAACTGAAGCAGAAAATATTGTGGAAGAAGACAATGCTGAAACTATAGAAGATGACGAGTATGGATTACGTGATATTATTGATTAAATTTAAGTTATGCTTGAAAACCAAGCTCATTTTTTGTAACTATTCATTAATTATACTTGTAATGTTTTGACTTTGACATTTTATTAGAAGAATAAGTATTGAGTTAATGTTGTTATATGTTCAATATTTGTATTATGTGATTTTCACTTTAATTTGTATGTGAATACTTATTTTTTGAAAAGAAATATGATTATTATTATTTTTTGACATGAAATTAATAAAAAACGTTATTATTTAGCCATTTTTTGTTAAACATTTCCTATAAAATCGTGATTTTGACATGTCATTTTTAGACAAAAAAATCTCAAATTGTGTATTTTTATGTCAATTGTTAAAAATTATTGCTTTTTTAAAGAAAATTATTTGATGTGCATTTAAAAATTAATTAATGATATATAAATATATAGAATATTGAAACTTAAAATTCAACCTTTTTTCTAACTATGCAAAAAATAAAGATCTCACTACAAAAAAAATATTAAAACAAAAAAAAAATTGTGAGGAAGAGACTACTTAAAAATTATTAAATTAGAAAATAGGTATCAAATTAACACATTAGAAAATTTAAAGTCAAAAAAATAATTCTTCTAGAAAAGGGTTGATGCTGCATTACACTTTTTAAAGTCAGCTCGAAAATTACTAACGTTTTGAAAAAAATTACATAAAAAAAATGAGTGTCAAAAACTATGCTATATATATATATATAATATATTATATATATATATATTCTGAATCAACACCTTTCAAATCAGTTGATTTTTCTACCTCAAAAAACTGGTATTCGTATCAGTTCCCATTTCAAAGTTTACATTGTTCAAAGGAGGAAAGCAGGGAATTTTTGGTGAAAGGTTGCAGATAAGCAACAATATATGCACATGGAGGTGATATCGGATGAAGGGACATCAAGGAAGGTTTAATTGAAATATAGGTGATTTCAAGTCGCAACTTATTTTAAAAGAATAAAAGGAAAGTACAAGAATGTGATTGCTAGGATGGAAATAGATAAAATAATAATAGTTTAATTGTATTCAGAGTTGAAGTCAATCAAGTAATAATAAGGGGTAATGATGATGCACATGAGTTAGTTTTAGTATTAATCCCAACCTCGATGTACAAGGTGTTGTGCGCTGGTCAGATGGCAGGAGTGGGAAGGTTGAGAAAAAGGAAAGTAAGAGAAAGTTATTACTAGAATGAAAATTGATTAAAAATAAATTTTGTATTGGTGGTCATAGTTGAAGGTAATTAGGTAGTCGGAACACCAAATGGTGTTGCATAGAAGTTAGTTGGAGGAGGACCCTAAGCCTGATGTAGAACATAGTCAACTTACTCCCATAATTTATTTATTTATTTTAATTTGTTTGGTAATGTTATTTTCGAAGAGTTATTAGTTGAAAATACGTTTTAAAAGAAAAATGACTTTTTTAACAAATGTTTGCGAATGATATTTTATAACATGTTTAATATGATAATTTGCATGATTAATAAGATGAAAGTAAGACAAAGTGATTGTTGGCATAAAAATTGATAAAATAAATATTGCATTGGTATTCAGAGCGGAAGACGGACAGGTAGTCAGAAGTCAGGATGGTGTCATGTACAGGTTAGTTGGAGGGGGACGACGACCCCAACGTACAACATAGTCAATGTAGTAGCATATATTTTTTTAAAATATTATTATTATTATTATTATTATTTTTTTTAATTCGATAGAGATATTTCCAAGGATTGTTAGTTGAAATGATGTTTTAAAATAGAAATTATTTTTTTCACAAATACAAATGTTTTTGAAATTTTCTTCAGAAAGTGTTATTTTTAAAAGAGTGCTTTTTTTAAATAATTGTTTGTGAAGGATTTTTTTTAGCATTTTTAATATGATAATTTGCATGTTTAACAAGATGAGTATTTTTTAAGGATTTTATCCTTTGCAATGTAATGTATAATATTTGATTTAGTTTTAGGAAATTTGTTCATTTTTTTGTGGATCCAAGTATTTGGAATATTTTCCATTTGATATTCTTGAGCTTATATTTCATTGTCTTCCTTTATCGGTGGTAATAAATTTTGGTTGGTTTGTAAAGTATGGAGTATTTTTTTGGAAAACACCATTTTTTTCACTTCTTGCAATCAATGTGCTAATAGAGAATTTTGATTTATTTCTTTGCCAACTGGTATCATGGATACTTTCTTTGTTCGATCTTACCTTAGTGAGAAAGGAAAAATATGTCGATTGGTTTTTGTTTTTTTGGACTTTCGATACAACCTTCAATGTACAGTTGGATTGATGATTTTTTTCACTATGCCTGGAAGCTCTTTTCATTCTAAGAACGATTTGATAATAAACCCTTTTACAAAGACTGTTAGAAATCTTGGAAGTGTTATTTTTGGAGACCAAGGATTCTTCTCTTTATTGGAGAAATTTAGTAATATCATTGAGTTATCCTGAAACATGTGTGAAAAAAACATGGAACCACATCTTTTTATTTGCATGAGTGTATACATGGTTTGAAGAAGGATGAAACCCCCTTTTGGTGGTGTAACGCCCCTAAAGGAGGCTATCTCTCACAAAAGAAATTTTTTCTGGCTATATTTAGACAAATATTATGATGATTACCATTCTTATGGCTACACTATCTATTGGTTGGATGCTATAAGAAACCAATGTAGTTTTTCATTTGTTCTAATCCTTGACATATGGCATTAGGATTGTATGGGAACCAGCTAGTCTATCTTGTAAACAATGATTCAACATTAGTTTGGTTGCTTGAAGAGACATAAAATTTTGAATTTGTCCAAGCTTCAATTGGAAGAAGCTTAGAATATTTTGAAGATGACTAGGGGTTCAGTTGGAGATTGTTGTATACTATCTCAATAGATAAAAGCAGTAAATTTCTAGGCTACATATCTTTTCATGTAATTGAAGGAAAAGTGCATATGTTGGGTTGTATTGAAGTGCAACTAAAGCTATATAATATTGTGTCTGGATTATGCACAATGGAAATGGGTGATGGTGTCCCCCTCTTAGAAATATCTGGGTTCCATGTGCTATAAGTTCAAGGTTTCAATGATGTTACTGAAAATGGAAATGTTTTCTCATTTTCTCTAGATACAGATTCAATTGGCGATATACCACTAGTACCTGTGGATAACCTAATTTATCCTTTGAGGCTTGAAGAAGTTTTTTGGTGGACATTGTTGTAGATGTCATGTTTGTTTAATATTTGCAGAGATATTTTGGAGATTAGTGTCATATGAATTTGGATTGTTTAATGCAATTTTTTGTTGGAGATTACTTGCATTGATCTACTATTTTATAGATCTAACAACACACTTAAATGTGAATTTTTGTTATGTATATGTGGATTGTACAGAATGTTTTTCTATTGCTATGTCGGACTACAAAGATGATGTTTATTTTTGTGTTTGCAATATTGAAGATTGATTATTTATATTTAAGTGTATTTAGTATTAAAATTTATTTGAAATATAAAGCCAGTGATCATAAAGAGTAGAACTTGTTGAAGATGGAACAAGAGAGGCAAGATTGAAAATTTAAATTTTAGATTAGTGTAAATAGGGTGTGAACAACATATTGCAAAATAGAAAGTAGAAAGAGGGAAACATGCTAAATTTTGTTTTAACCCTCAGGACGAGAAACAATAATTTCGAATGAAAGGCTTTAATTTTTCATTACAGTGATGAGTAAGAAAGTGAACACAGGCTTTTGAGTTGGAATCAAAGTGATATCTCAATGATTTTATAGTTTTTATCATAAAACATCTAATGCAAAAAAAACTATAATGAATCACACGATAATAAAGACTAAGTGGTAAGTCTGAGTTGAATGAAATTTTGAATGGCATGATTAACTTTACTAAAAAGTAACAGATAATTAAATACAGAGAAGTAGTAGGTCACCTTTAGGGCATTAGTGAAGGCTGCAAGAGTTTGGATGAATACTTAAAATAAAAAAGAGGGATTATAAACTCTTTTATTAATGTAAAAGGTTACATGTGGACCAGCTGTATGGGAAAGATTTGAGTGTTCTTATCAAATATTTATGTCTCCACTGATATCATTTATTACTGTACAAAGAATGTGGTATTGGCATTGGAAAAGTTATTTCTTCTTTTAAGTGCGAGGGTAGCTCGAGGCCCTTGGAAGAAGGATTTGTTAGCCTTGCAGTTTAAGTAGACCGGGTATCTACCACTAGTTTCTTGGCGTTGGCAGTCAACAACTAGAAGGTTGTGCACAATGGCACGAAGCTGCTTGCAAGATCAATAAATATCCTGACACAAATGACATGTACAAGGAGAGGTGTAACCCCTTTAGGATTTCATGCCAAACTCATGGGGAATAGTGCATACTGAAGCACCTAGGCCACTGCGCTTGGAATTCATCATTCAAGTTTAGGGAACGTAAGAGGGGCCATAACACATTGAGGAATCTAACCCCTAATCTTAAGAGAGGTAGCACCAGAGAATGTCTCAAATACCCAAAGTTGTTGGTACGAAGCAATGACATTGATCTAGGGGTTTCCGAAATCTTTGGGAGAGAAGCTTGATGACAAAACAAGCTTGAGATGATTAATGTAGAGTTGAGACTTATTTCCATGGCGACTAAAGAGGCCTTCCTCTAATGCATTGGAGATGGCAAGGAAGAGATCCCTAAGTCAATTTATGGTGAAGGAAGAGAGCCACTTTGATGCGGCGCAGAGAGGAATGCTCTAACCTTATAGTCTAGATTGTGTATATGTTATCCTACCCCCGAGAGGTAAACCCTACACATCACAACCACTCATCAGTTCTAAGATGGTATAGGGTGATTGTTAGTAAAAAATTGATCCTACATGTGGTGAAACCAGAATGGTTGTTAAGATCGCACATCCTAGTGGTTGGTGAGAAATGGACCCCTTCTGAGGTTGAGCTATCAAGCTCAGGTCAAAGGTTGGAAGTTAGAACAGGTGTAGAAGAATACTATTACCAGAGAATAAAACCAACCTCAACTCTATCGAGGGATCAAGATCAAGACCTTAGGAGGTCGAGTAATAAATCAGATTAGAGCTAGGAAGTTGGGAAGTGTTGAGGAGGTTTATGGAGGAGAATTGCAAGACCAACTGTGGTAAGGTTATAGATTAGGGTTCAAATAGAGAGAAGTGAGAAAGTGGAGGGGCAAGTTAGAATATCCCTGACAAATCCATGTATTTGAATGATGCCTGGACCTATGGTAGAGTGCCACAGGGTAGAGGGAAATTAGGTTGACACAACTAGTCTATTCCCTGAGGTACAAGATCTGCCAACCTAAAGGTCCTGTTGAGGCAGGATTTCACAACACTAAGTTCGTCTCTGTAAGACAGGCATGATGGCAGAGGTCACTCTAAGTGTAAGGTAAATTATAGAAAACAAGAAGTGGAAAATTGTAGGTCTCATTCCCATAACTGTACGTTGGGAGCGATAATTGCATAATGGATACCCCCTTCCTAAGGGTTGGTTAGGTTGGTTGCATGACATTTGGACCATTTAAATGAAAAGATAACAATGTAAAATTTTCATTTTCTTTTGTTGGATATTACTTTTATTAATATGCTATTTTATAGATCAAGAAATGCACTTCAATGTCATTTTTTGTTATGTATCTGTAGATTGTATATCATATTTTTCTATTGATTATATGAGACGACACAAGCAATGCTCATTTTTGTATCACGATATTTGATATATTGTTTATATATATGTATGTATTTGTAATATGGAAGGTTGATTGTTAGTATTTTAAGTTATTTAGTATTGAAATTTACTTCATGTATAAATTCTGTGAGCATAAACACTTCAACTTATTGAATATGTGACATCAGATACAAGATTATACAGTGATATTATAAAAGAGTTGAAATTTGTTGTAGAAATTATAAGTGAAGGAACAAGAAATCATACTTAAAAGAGCGCTCGATTGCTTGGTTCACGTGAGAGAGAGAATTAGTATCAATGGAAATAGTATCGAAAAGATGAGGATGAAATAAATGCACATAGAAGAGTGGTGTATTAGTAAAATAAAAGAACTTTATTAAATCATCAACATGGTGAAGTTGAAAATTATAAATATGGGAATATGAGTAGTATCATGGGAAGAACATTTTCTTGAAATTTTCCTTTGCACGAATGTTGAAGATGTTGGAATTTTTTTACTAAACCAAATTTTTCTAACTATAGTGCTTTGGGAACATTTTGTTTACAAAGAAATTTTTCATGCAAGTGAGAACCAAGGGTCCTCTGAAAACAATGCAACAAATGGAGTATTAGAACATGTGCACAATGATGGAAATGAAAAATTTGCAACATTTTGTTTATTTGGTGGTAGAAATATGCTTGATGCCATGGTAAGGAATTTCATTCATTCTAGTGGCAATATGGGGTTGGCCATTCCTTCCAACAACTAGATAGTGAATATCGTCACTCCAAAATTTGTTCGCGTTCAGTCTCTTACAAGAGAACATGTGCTTGATGTACTTTTTGTTTTGATATGATTTTTAAATCTCAATGGAATATATTAATCATTCTCTATTTTTCTTGGTTCATTGCTTTGTGAAGAACAATGTTTGAAGGAATATAGGTGCAAGCACAGAGGAAAAAGGAATACAACCTTTGTCCGTTCCTCAATTTGAACCTTGAGAATATGATGTTTTTGTTGATAGTAGTATGCTTGCTGGGATGGTTAACAATTTGTGACATCTAACTACGAATGTCAGAACAAGCACAACTGGAAATAACTGTGTAGACAATGTTATTATTGGTAAAGAATCTATTTAGAGTCCCTCCTCAGACATGACTGGTGGTGTAATTTGATTTATTTTCACGGGATTTGTGTATTTTAATATATATTTGGAAATTTCTCAATGCATCATTTTTCATGTTTTTTTTGTTGAGCAATACTCAAGTGGATAGTGGTGGAGAAATAAATTTAGAACCAAGGAAACATTTATAAGTTGGTCATGTTCAGTCCAAAGGGTGAAATCAACAAGAAAAATAACATAAACTTTGAAAAGAGAGCTATAAGCTCAAAACAAGAACTCTAGCCTAAAAACTCAAAAAGAACATGAAAAAAAACCCGAAAACAAAAAATGTTGATGTTAGAATGAAGTTTTTTTCAACATTTTTTAAACATTGTAGTAAAAACTAATAAAAGCCATTTTTTAGATACATTTTCAACATTTTTTCGCAATAACATTTAGGAAAAAATGTCATGAAATAGAAAACCCTTAAAAAATTTACATTTTTTCAACCATGGAGTTAAAACCAAAGATCATGACTACAAAAAGCCTTAAGTTTTCAACATAGTTCAACCATGGCATTATGAAAAATTACTATGACTATTTTTTTTAAATGAAAACCTAAACGAAAGAGTTGTTATATGAAGATTATTTTTCTTTTCAAATGCTAAAGGTATAACAACTTCAAAATATCATCCTATGACAACTTGACACATTGCAACATAAATTTAAAAATAAACCATCAAATTGACAAACAATGTAGGCAAATTGACCCATTCTAATGAAAGCTTAAAGACCAACCATTAAATTCACACATTGTGGCGTCTGAGTCGATACATTATAATAAAAAATTTAAAATCAACTATCAAATTGAAACATAATGGGATTGGTTACTAGTCAAGGGTCAACACGGACCATGCACGAAAAAATAAAATCAAACAAAATAATAAATAAATAAAAATGAAAAATACAAAAGAAAATAAAAATTAAAACATTGACAAAAAAACTCAACAAGTTTAAAAATAATAAAAAGTAAGTAAAAAGATATATTAAAACATTAAAAACAAACAGGACTTGAAAAATAAAACAAACAAACAACAAAAAATATTGAGAAAACTAAAAAGTTAAACAAACAAATTTAAAAAAAAATAATAACATAGAAAAATATATACTAAAATACAATCAAATTAAAAACATGGAAAAAAAATATATAAAAAATGAACCAAAAAACAAAACATAAAAATGTAAAAAGAAAACACAAAATTAACTTAAAAATGATAGTTTCTGATGGGACTAGCCCAACACACCACATAGTTCCGCACAATAGATTGGAGTTAGCAACACTATTTAGTTTAATCACTAATTAAATGATTTAAATAATGATTAAACTGTGGATTAAATTATAGTTTATGACTTGACCTTAGATATTTTTGGAATTTGATGTGGTGGAAATTATGAGCATAGTTATTATGTTGTACTGTGCCTTGGGTTACGTTTCCCACTCGTCGTTCTTGCCAAAGCCTTCCCTCCTACTATCGCTCGGTCATTTTTGCTCTTTGCTCCTTGATGTCGAGAGTTTTCTTTGGTAAGGTTTATGCTACCTGTGCATGCAACTACGCTACAACTGTTGGGCGTGCTGGTCAAGGTTACTTTTCCTGAAAGTTTGGCTCTTGCATTCACCTAGGTACTTTATGGTCTTGGCTCATTATGCAAAGAATGATGGTTTTGTCGCCTGTGTGAGTATACACTTGTGCTTCCTCTGTGGTTGTTCAACTTTTCTTTTCTCCACAGTCTCTGTTCTGGTATGAGGTTGTCTTGCTGGTAAATCTCAGTGGTTTTGGCATGCATCCAGGTTGTAAAACAATGGCACTCTCCTGTCTTCAGCTTCACTATAAGTAACTTCACCAGTCCATGATTCACTTTGATTTCTTTATTGTTCTATTTCTAATGTCGTTGCTCCTTTGTCTCAGTTGATGTTTGGGATTGGTGGCTCAATGGCCTGCGCTCTATCCATGCTGCGAACCCTCCGGGTAAGGAAATGTATCCCTTTCTCGTATGTGTTTGTCCACTTCTTTTTCCTTCCATAGTAGGCAGTTTGCTCAAAGTCTGGTCTTGGTTCTTTTGCAGGTTGTGGGTTTGCAGTTGGGCATGCCTAGAGTAGTCACTTCGGCTCTTGCTTGGTAGGCTCTGTCACCGTCACCAATTTTTGGTTTTAGAGTTAGGGCTTGCAAGTTTTAAGGGTCTGGTTTCCTCAATGCTTGTTCGTTGTTGTCCCTTAGCTGTAGTCCAGCGTCTTGGTTCATTTTTAATGCAAGCTTACTTAGTTTCTATGCTTGTTTTCTCTAAATTTGTATAAGATGGGAGATGTTTCCCAAAAGCCTCATCTAGGGTTTGTTGGTTGTTGGGGTTGTGACTGTTCATAGGTTATATTCGAGTTGTGCTATGTATATTCAGCCATTTCATGTTATGATTGAAAATAAATTTCAGGGAAAAAATTGGCTTTGAATTACCTCTATTTTAATGATAATTGTTGACTGCTATTTCTCTCGTTCTAGCTTGAATGTTTGCAAACTATGCTTGTTATCTTGTGGTTGAATTTGTAGTTTCTTCAATGAGCAGAAAGTATTGTAGACATGTATTTGTTTAGGTGTGTGGATTCAAAATTGAGAAAGTAATATGTGGCTTGTATGATTGTGCGTATGTGCTTAATTCGTCCGAATTGCTTACATTTGTTCCTATACATTCAATGTTGATTTCTCTTCATGGGTTACAAACCTTCATTCTGGAAATTCGTTACAGTCTCAGTTGTCCGAACTCTGATTCTTTAGGAAAAGAAAATAGACAATATAGTTTGCACGTATTATGTCAAATACTCTGGTTGTTCAGTGAATAGGAAGCAATAAAGAAAATGTTATGATTACACAGATGGATCCAAATAAATTGTCTGCTCTTTTATTAGAATACTTGTATGCTAAATGCTAAACATTTTTAATGATTTTTTCATTTACATTTATATCCTCTGTTCACAGTTACTTGAACTGTGTAGTTACTTTTTTCAGTTGTAATTCTTATTAGTTACATAACTATGCATGTATTCGGTTCTGCCTATACTGCAAGATTTTACAGTAGACATATTTGTCTTTTTCCTAAAAGAACAGTTACTAACCTATTGTTTATTAAAGACAAACAAAATGGTGACCCTAACTGACCAAAATTTCCCTAACTAATACTGATATTAGAAGTAAAACAAAGTCCCACATCCTACTTTGACAAACTAAACATAAAGAAATCAATTTGTAATACAAATTTCAACCTTGGTAGAGACCAACACCTGGTCATGGTGCCCTAGCTAGATGCTCCTGCATCAGGCTCTCGGGGTAAAAAGAAATCATTACTCCGGTCCATGAGCTTCTCGACTAAAGAACCCACCTGCTCAATTTGCCTCGCATCAAGCCACGAACTGTCCTCAATAGGATGGTTCTTCCACTTGACTAGGAATTGTATATACTCCTTCTGCCAACTTCGTTTGGCCACCTGAGTGTCGAGGATTATCTCGATCTCGGGAGGCTGAATGTAAGGCATTTGTCTCATCCAAGTTTCACTTCTATCCTGGGTATTCCATGTAGGCCGTCTGGTTCTGTCTTCTTCTTCTAGGTCAACAGTGTAAGGAAATTCTGCCACATTAAATATTGGTGAAATGCCTATCCCTGGTGGCAGTTGAATCTCATAGGCATTCACTGAAAATTTTCGGAGGGCTTTGCAAGGACCTATCTTGTTGTACTTCAGCTTGTTGTATGCACCTCTAGGAAATTTTTCCTTGCGCAAATGCATGAGGACTTCATCTCCCACATTGAACTGCACTTCCCTTCTTTTAAAATTTGCTTGCTGTTCATACTTTTGGCTATTGTCTTGCAATTTAATTTTCAATTTCTCATGCAAATCTCTCATCGTATTAGCGGAATCTTCCCCACCTGCACTTCACCTTTCTTATTGTTCGAGATCTCGCAACTCACGCACTCCACGAGAATGCACGTCATATAAGATCCGAAAAGGATTGCAACCCGTGCTGCGATTGGGCGAGTCATTATAAGTGAACTCTACTTAGGCAAGCACTCGATCCCACATCCTTGAATTTTCACCAATCAAGCTTCATAGCAAGTTCCCCAAACTTCTATTTACCACCTTTATTTGTCCGTCGGTTTGCGGGTGATAAGCAGCGCTGTAACTCAACTATGTATCCATCTTCTTCCACAGGGTGTGCCAAAAGTGCCCTGTAAACATCACATCCCTTTCTGAAAGAATAGATTTAGGCAAACAATGTAGCCTAACAATCTCTATAAAGAACAAGTGGGCCATGTGAGTGGCATTACTGGTTTTTTTGCAAGGCATGAAATGCGCCATTTTCTAGAACCTATCCACTACTACCATCACCGAGTCAGAACCCCGTTTTTTCCTTGGTAGACCCAAGATGAAGTCTAAGCTGACAAAGTCCCATGGTCTACTTGGAATAGGAAATGGTTTATACAGTCCCATGTTTTTACTGTGGCCCTTCGCTAATTGGCACACTTTACATTTCGTCATGAATCACTGTACATCCCTTCGCATTCTTGGCCAAAAGTAAAAATGGTTGAGCTGCTTGAGTGTCTTGTCTATGCCGAGATGTCCAACTAGAACTCCATTGTGCTTCTCCTGAATAATATTCTCGCTTATCGAGCAGTCATGAATGCATAGCTGTCCTCCTCTAAACAACAGTTTCTCCTGCAAGTTATTGTCCAACCATGGACTATTTTCTCTCACCAAGGGATTTTGGCATGCCTCCTAGGACTCCTTAAAATCTGTGTGAGTCTGATATAAATCTTTCAAGTGCTCAAAACCCAGCACTTGTAGAGTACTCTCCTACAAAAGTAAGGCCCTCCTACTCAATGCATCCGCCACCTTGTTGGCCTACCTGTTGATGTGCTTCAACATAAAGGTGAAACTCTACAAATATTCCACCCACTTGGCATGTTTGTGATTCAACTTGTGCTATTCCATCACATACTATAGTGCAAAATTATCCGAAAACAACACAAATTCATTTCCTAGAAAATAGTGTCTCCAATGCTTCAGTGCTTAGATGACAACATAGAACTCCTTATCATAGGATGAATATTTCTGCCTGCTTTTATTTAACTTCTCGCTAAAAAATGCAACAGGTTTATCCTCCTGGCTGAGTACAGCTCCAATAGCCATACCACTAACATCACAGCGAACTTGAAAGAGCTTTTTAAAATCTGGCAATCTCAGGATCGGCCTCTCTGTGATCTTCTTCTTTAGTAGCTAAAAACTCCTCTCCACTGCATCAGTCCATCAAAAAGGCTAACTAACCTTTTTAATAGTGTCCAACATAGGTGCATAGATTTCACTAATTTTTTTTATGAATTTCCGGTAAAAACTCACCAGCCCATGAAAACTACATACCTCAAATAAGCTTTTTGGGGATGGCCAATTGACTATCGCTGTAATCTTCTTCGGATCCATCTTCAACTCGTTTTCTACTATTACGAAGCCTAAATAAATCAACTCCTTTTGCAGAAAGGTATACTTCTTCAAATTTATTAGCAGCTTTTTTCTGCTGCAATTTTCCAGCACTTTTTGAACATGTCGAAGGTGCTCCTCCCTTATCTTGCTAAAAATTAGTATGTCGTCTAGGTACACTATCACAAATTTTCTAATGTATTCTTTCAGCATTTCATTCATTAACCACATAAAGGTATTGGGTGCATTGCTCAGTTCGAATGGCATAACCAACCATTCATACAGTCCCTCATTAGTCTTGAAGGCTATCTTCCACTCATCCCCCTCTCGAATTTCGATCTGATGATACCCGCTCTTCAAATCTATCTTGGAAAAATATGCTACCCCACTTAGGAAATCCATCATTTCTTCCATCCATGGTAGAGGAAACCTGTACCAGATGGTGATTTTGTTTATGGCCCTCGAGTTTGTGCACATCCGCCGTTCTCGTCCTTTCTTTTGAGTGAGAACCATTGGAACTGCGCAAGGGCTCAAACTATCCCTTATCAATCCTTTGTCTAGCAGTTCGTACACCTACTTCCTATTCTCCTCATTGTCTTTGGGGCTCATCTGATACACTACCTTATTTGGCAAACTTTCTCCACGTATGAAGTCAATATGGTGACTTATGATTCTTTTGGGGGCAGTTTATCTGGCAAGTCATCCACCACTATATCGGTAAACTCCTGCAACATCTGCTGAATTTCTGTAGGAAAATCTGACACCTCTGTATGTAGCAGTACCATATTTTCTCTTCTTACAACTGCATAGCTCACCTCGCCATCCTCAACTTGTTTCAGAAACTATTTTCTACTTACCAATAATGCTCTTGTCTCACTTGTCCCTGTTGTTCCTTCCTCCTCGATGGGCACAAGTGTGTGCTTGATCCCATCCTTGACAAACTTATAGCAGTTTGTCTTTCCATCATGTACCACCGTCCTATCATAATGTCATGGCCTACCTAGCAGTATGTGACATGCATCCATGAACATTATGTCACAAATGAACTTATCCTTATATCTGCCTATTTGAAACTCCACTTCGCATTGCTCATCTACCAGCAACTGATGGCATTTTTTTATCCATGAAACTTTGTAAGGGGTGGGATGTTTCAACCGCTTCAACCCCAACTTTTCCACCATCTTTGTGGCCACCAAGTTATATGTACTACCTCTGTCAATAATTAGCTTACAACACTTACCGTGTGACTTACAAACTGTCCGAAACAAAGCTTTCCGCTGCATTTGTTCAGCATTTTCTTTAGTTGGTTTTAAAACATCTTGTACAAAACCAGGGGTTCCCCTGTTTCTGGAGCATTTTTTGCTTCTTGGGGAGGTGCCTCTACTTCTTCAGGTTGTGCAACATACGCACCCGTTTGTCTAGCTTGGTCTGCCTCAGGTCACTCAAATGATCTGTGTCCCCACTTGTGACACCTGTAACATTGGTAACCAACTCCTCTACCTCGGCCATTTCCCCTGCCTCGCTGATATGGCCTACCACCTCTCATATTGTCACCTTTTTCTATTGATCTGGAAGCTTTAGAACTACTGCCTTCCTCATTACTACTAGCAGTTCGCCGTCTACCATAGGACTGGCCTCTTCCTCTGTCGGTTCCTCGTCCTCTCCTGGCATTTTTCTTTCTAGTAATTTTTTCTTCATCTTTCATAGCACTGTGATATGCTTCGTCAATGTTCTTTGGAGAAAGAATACTAATTTAATCTAAAATTTCTAGCCTTAAACCTATTAGCCCTGCTATATTATTCAATTGTTGAGGTTCAAAAGGTAGCTTGGCCATGTATTTTGTGCTGGAAAGAGGCCTGCATCAATTCATTTCCTCAAATCCCTTTCATTTTCCTTATTCTCCATTAACCCCTTCAGCTCTGTTTTTCCCCCTAAACCCTGTGTAAGCTCCTCTTCCGTCTAGCCCCTCAGCGCTAATGCAAACGAGTGATATACGACAATTCGGTGCTTTCCCGTCACATCAGTGACATAAAATAGGTGCATTTTCTAGCCGTCTAATTGCCCATCTCCCGACCCAATAGTAATCACTTGTCCTGCTGCCGAAACCTACACGTGCATTAACCCGCGGGGAAATAGGTTTGCCTCCCGTTACATCTACCACGTGTCGCCCTCCTATTGTGATCGCACAGGTTTGTACATTTGTCACCCACCTCCCGTAGGCAGTGCAGGGAAAACCAATTACTACCATCCCGCACGTTCCCACTCGTTAACCCCCTCGTACTCCCGACCCGCGATCACCATTCGATCTGCCCATATGAGATCCAATGGCCCTCATTTATCACATTCTCAGGTCTCTCGATAGTCACTGCTAATCAATCACTCCCATCTATCTCCTGATCCAATGGTTGATATTTATTATCCACCCGCTCGCACACTGGCCACGAAGTCTTTGCCGCCTTTGACTGAGCCGTGCTTCCAAAGGAAAATGGCGGCCATCTAACAGTACCTGGGGTAGTTATTCTTCAACAACTGCATTCAAGAACATTATGGCTGGAGAACAAGAAGGAAGTTCCTCGAGCAGATCACAACATTTATCAGTTATGGATCATTCTTTGATAGGACATTCACCTGATCAAGGACAACAAAATATCAGAGAAGATCAAGTTCATTCATGGAAGCAACAGATCATAGCAGAGGCCCATTTTGGATTGTTAATATGATTGGTGGTCAATTATGACCCCTCCACGCATAAAATAGCAAAGTAGTTTTGTAATCAAACTCTATATATACCCAAAAACACAATGTAATCAGGGTTGATGGTTTTGGTTTTGATTTAAGGTTCAACTTCTGGAGACTGTAACTACTATGATACTTGCAACATTTGGTCTTCATTTTCAGTTAATACAAGCTTATTTTGCTGTTAATTGCTCACTTTCCACTTCTTCTCTGTTCTAGGTTGTGCCTGTTATGCATTTATTCATGTGCTCTTGATATTTAACATTAGAGGGGTTGTCATCCCACCTATGTGTTAGAATCTAGTATGTATCATTGAATGCGTTGTGCAGGTTTCTATTATCTTAATGGCAGAGAGCTATCATCCTGTCTTTGTATTGAGAAATATATTTGTAAATCTCTTACTGGTTGGAACCAGCCATCACAGGGTCCTGTGTATCTGCTGGTGTGGTCAGTATTCTCCGTGTTCACCTGTTCCTTAAACTATGAGTAATTGGTGGTCTAAAGTCTTGTAGTCTAGGGGTGTTCACCCATGTTTGGAGTTAAGCATAGTAGAAGTGGTTATTTGGCTTGAATATGCATCAAACCTTCCATTGATCCATCTCCAACATTTTGTTGAGTTTGTAATGTTCTTGAACATATTTGAGATACAACCTAGGAGAGTTTCTTGGGGTGATAACAAAACCATTTACATACCTGGTTATCTTCTCTGGGGTATCCTCTGTATAACCGACCCTTAAGTTCACTCAATAAAACTCTTTAGTGTACTCCCTTATTGTCATTCCTTTCTATTTCAGATTCTGCACTTGCCTCTGTAGTGCAATCTAGCAATCTTTAGGCAGAAATCTTCCTTTCAAGTTGGCCACCATCCTTGACCAATTTTTGATCGGCAACTTGTTCATTCTCCTTCTCTCTGTTTGCACACTATCACACCACAAGTTTGCATGTCCCTTCAACGTTGTCACAACGAACTTAACTCCGTGGTCTTCACTGACCTCCTCACACTTGAAATACTTATCCAGCTCGCTCATCTAGTCCAATAGAACCTTTTTCGACAAGCTGCCATCATAATTTCAGAGTTCTGGTTTGGGTTTACTGCTTTCCATTAAGACTGACCTCAACAGTCTCATTTCTGAGCCCTCTCCATCCGATCCATCTGTTGTCACTGGAGCTTCCTCTTCGCTATCATCACCTATCTCTAGATCCCTTCTTCTCCCTACTTCAACTGCCTCAAAATGGCCAGTAAGAATCCTAATCTCCTCTCTTAGTCCTTCCTCTGCAATCCTCCAAACACCTCTTCCACAACCTCTCCTTCCTACCTCCATTTCTCCAGCTAATTCCAAAACCTTGCTCTAATACCACTATGATGGGACCAGGCCAACACACCACATGGTTCCACACAATAGATTGGACTTAGCAACAATGTTTAGATTAATCACTAATTAAATGATTTAGAAAATTATTAAATTGTGGATTAAATTATAGTTTATGACTTGACTTCAGATATTTCTGGAATTTGATGTGGTGGCAATTATGAGTGTAGTTATTATGTTGTATTATGCCTTGGGTTTCATTTCCCACTCCTTGTTCTCGCCAAAAACTTCCCTCCTACTATCACTCGGTCATTTATGCTCTTTGCTCCTTGGTGTTGAGGGTTTGCTCTGGTAACGTTTATGTTGCATGTGCATGCAGCTACGCTACAACTGTTGGGTGCACTGGGCAGGCTTACTTTGCCTGAAAGTTTAGCTCTTGCATTCACTTAGGTACTTTATGGTCTTGGCTCATTATGCAAAGAATGATGGTTCTGTCGCTTGTGTGAGTATATGCTTGTGCTTCTTCTGCAACTGTTTAACTTGTCTTTGCTCTACAGTCCCTGTTCTAGTATGAGGTCATCTTGCTGGTAAATCTCAGTGGTTTTGGCATGCATCCAGGTTGCAAAACAATGGCGCTATCCAGTCTTCGGCTTCACTATAGGTAACTTCATCCATCCATGATTCACTTTTCTTTCTCTATTGTTCTGTTTCTAATGTCATTGCTCCTTTGTCTTAGTCGATGTCTGGGATTCATGGCTCAATGGTTTGCGCTCTGTCCACGCTGCGAACTCTCTAAGTAAGGAAATGTATCGCTTTCTCGTATGCATTCATCGACTTCTTTTTCCTTCCATAGTAGGCAATTTTCTCACAGTCTGGTCTTGGTACTTTTACAGGTTGTGGGTTTGCAGTTGGGCATGCCTCGAGTAGTCACTTCGGCTGTTGCTTGGTAGGATCTATCACCATCACCAATTTTTGGTTTTAGAGTTAGGTCCTGTATGTTTTGAGGGTCTGGTTTCCTTAATGCTTGTTCGTTGTTGTCCATCGGTTGTAGTCCAGTGTCCTAGTTCATTTTTAATGAAGGATTTCTTAGTTTCTATGCTTGTTTTCTGTAAATTTGTATAAGATGGGAGTTGTTTCCCAAAACCCTCATCTAGGGTTTGTTGGCCATTTGATTTGTGACTATTTGTAGCTTATACTCGAGCTCTTCTACGTATATTCAGGCATTTCACGTTATAATTGAAAGGAAATTTCAGGGAAAACGTTGGCTTTGAATTACCTCTGTTTTAATGGTAATTGTTGACTGTTGTTTCTCTCGTTCTGGCTTGAACGCATGGGAATTGTGCTTGTTATCTTGTGGTTGAATTCATAGTTTCTTCAATGACCAGAAAGTATTGCAGACATACTCGTATTTGTTCAGGTGGACGGATTCAAAATTGAGAAAGTAATATGTGGCTTGTATGACCGTGCGTATGTGCTTAATTCGTCCAAATTGCCTGGTTTATTCCTATACATTCAATGTTGATTTCTCTCCATGGGTTACAAACCCTCATTCTGGAAATTTGTTACAGTCTTGGTTGTCCAAACTCTATTTCTTTAGATAAAGAAAATAGACAAGCTAGTTTGCATGTATTGTGTCAAATACTCTGGTTGTTCGGTGAATAGGAAGCAATAAAGAAAATGTGATGATTACACAGATGGATTCGAATAAATTATCTCCTCTTTTATTAAGAATACTTGTATTTTAAATGTTGAACCTTTTTAATGATCTTTTCATTTACATTTATATCCTCTGTTCATATTTACATGAACTATGTAGTTACTTTTTTCAGTTGTAATTCTTATTAGTTACATAGCTATGCATGTAATCGATTTTGCCTGTACTACAAGATCTTACATTAGACATATTTGTCTTTTTCTTGAAAGAATAGTTATTAACCTATTGTTTATTAAAGACCAAAAAAATGGTGACCCTAATCGACAAAATTGTCCCTAACTAATACTGAGATTGAAAGAAAAACAAAGTCCTACATCCTACTTTGACAAACTGAACATAAAGAAACCAATTCGCTAATACAACTTTCCACCTTGGCAGAGACCAACACACAGTCATGGTGCCCTAGTTGGATGCTCCTACATCAATTTCTTAATAAAGTTATATATAAAAAGAACGAATCAATTTTTTTTTTGTTTTTAAATAAAAAAAATTATTATTAAATAACTTAAAAAAATAACAAAAAAAGGATGCAAGATTATTAAAATAAAAACATTAAGAAACAAATATCTAAAGCATTAAAAAATAAATATTAAAATATAAAAAATTATTAAATAATTTTGAATTAGAAAAGATTAGAAAACATGAATCTAAAAAAATAATGGCCTGCCACGGCCCATGTCTGATTCTCGGAATCAGGCCTCCA
Source organism: Pinus taeda (assembly GCA_000404065.3). Taxonomy (NCBI): domain Eukaryota; kingdom Viridiplantae; phylum Streptophyta; class Pinopsida; order Pinales; family Pinaceae; genus Pinus; species Pinus taeda. The sequence continues at coordinate 99,652 of APFE030327335.1, read as the reverse complement.
CCACCTGAGGCTCATTGGGCCATAGTGTTGGGGTAGGAGGGGTTACGTGCATCACCTTCCTGCCCCGCCCCCGTGGCTGAACGAGACCATGGGGGTGGAGGCCTGATTCTAAGAATTGGGCCTCCACCCCCTGGGGCCCATTGGACTGCTGGGGTGGGGCCTTAGAGGGGCATTTTTTTTAATTTTAAGTTTTACTTAGTTGTTTTTTAAGGGTTATGTTTTATAAATTATTTATGATTTTTTTAATTAATTTGTTTTGTAAATAGGTTTCAATATTTAATTTTTAATGTTTTTTTTTACTTATATCTTGATTTTGTAATTAATTTTTTTTAAGCCATGTCAGTTTGAATAAAGTTGTATCTAAACTTGTAGGAACCTAACTCAGAATCAAGTTCAGATGCATAGAATTATACTCCATATTTTCGAAAACATCAAAGCTCTTATCAGGAGTAGCATATCACAAGTAGTTGGTATATCAAAACCGACATCATCTTCCCCTACTAATTGGAACATGACATCTTCCAACCACAATCCTAGATCAACGATGGTAATAATTGTTTGGTATAGTGTAATTTCAACAAACCAATTGCATTGACGTGCTTACTAGTATAATTTATATTGTACTAATGACGTTAAATATTTTTATAAATTAGGACTCTAGTGATGATCAAAAACCCACTACCATCTTCTGCAAAACCCCACCATAATGTCAACTCGAGAGAAGGTTGAATTAAGAGCAAAAATCAAAGAGGAATCATATAAAAAATGGTTGAATCAACCACCTATGTAATTCCCACTACATCTAGATTCACCAATTAGAAATGACTACAACAATAGTATTTCTTCATCACAAGCTGGTAATGCAAGATGAAATCAAATGGAGGTTGGTATGGATGATTACTAACTGGATATGACTTCCGTGGAGGAAATGTTGTTAGATGCATTCCAGAACAATAAGCTAGGAATAAATATAATGGAAAAAATAAAATAGTTTACTTTTTACTAAAATGAAGAGATGTAATTTTTTCACATGAAAAGAAATAATATTATTGATATTTCATTATTTGTAATCCATTCTATATTCCATTTACATGTAATATTTAAAAAATCTACATATGTATAACAAAAATTATTTTACTAACAACCATAAGTAAAATATTTCATTGTGCATATTAAATAACATGATTTTATATATACTTTATATATATAAAAGAAAAGTAATTTAAATTGAAAATTTTCTTATATTTTCACTTTAGTGTGAAAGATTGAGAGAATTCTTCTTCCATCAATAGTTTCTTTCTAATTCAATGTATGAGGGATATTTGTAAAATTTTCAATGTTTAATATTGATTTGATATGTAATATTTTACAAAATGTTAATAATAAAAATAATTAAATGTATACACACACAAAAATATTATGAGGGGACATATTTTAACATTTTAGTGTGGAGAACGTAAATTATAAATAAAATATTTTGAAGTAAACTACATATATTTATACCAGCCTAAATCCATATCAACCTATTATATCATCCTACTTTTACAACCATAGTTTCAACCATAATAAACTTGGTAATTTATAAAAAATACTTTGCATATTTTTTTAAAGTAAGTCATTTTGCATGCAATTTCATATATAAAGTTTGATATAAGTTCACTAATAAATAATCTATAATAAATATTATTTCATGAAAATAAACATCATGATGAAAACCATCTAACAATCATAAACATCATCTAATATGCACATTTGAATTGACTACAATCATCTACTTATATACACCTCTAGCACATATAAATGTCACTAGCTAGCACACAAATATAATAATCCAACAGGGCATCATCATCGTGATCACATCTAACAAAACAAAAACATTATAATATAACATCATCACCAAAAACATCCTCAAATTAATATAAATCTCATGTCAAATAATTGCTACATTCACATACACATTTATTTGCAAACACATTAAATGAACATATCTAACATGACCTAACAATATACATGTCAACACGAACATATAAATTAAGTACATAAACATGAACAACAAAAATGAGGCATATATATATATATATATATATATATATATATATTATATATATTTATATATATATATTATATATATATATATAATATATATATATATATATATATATATATATTATATATATATATATATATATAAACAAGTCAAATAACTACATCAAGTTAAATAAATTCAATCAAATATCCAATAAAAAGGACATACTACTAGGATGGTCTCGAGTAGAAGATGACAGATGGTCAAATACTACATGATCAATGTATGTCGAACTCAACTAAGGCAGAGAAGGAGGTGGCTTATTTACACGAGTAGAAGACAATGGATGATCAACTACGTCTACACCCTAAAAGTGGTTTGGAAAACTCTGTGGTAGAGGAGGAGGTGGTTGGTATGCTTTGTTAGGAGAAACATGAGGCACATCTTCTAGCTTTTTTGTCTCATCATTAGGTGACTAACAAGGAGGTTTACTACAAGAAGGATTAGTGACAACCTGATAACCATTTTCTGATGGGGTGGTCCTACTAGAAGCATCATGATCACCACCCTCATCATCACGATCATGATAATCACCCTGATCGTCATCAACACCACCCTCATCTGATGTATCTTCCACTGCATGATGTTTCCTTGCATCCCCATCACTTTTAGTACCCTACTAGCTTTGATGATATACTATATTAGAACCACCACCTCACATGGATAGTCCCTATAGATAACCATGAAACTGGGTTCCACAGTGAAATCTATAGGCCTTTCAAGGTGGAGACCTGCATAAAAAAACTCTGGTGAATCTTTCACAGTAGTCCATTTGAACCCATAGAACAGGCCTATGACCCTGATGCCCATGCTCCCCTAATCATGTACCTCACCCTCTTGGGCCTCGCCCATCTCCTCATCTTATCTAACATCCATTGGGGGAGCATGAATGTCTGCACTGAATGTGTCGATATCTACAAAATATATAGTATATAAAAATAATTAGACAATTTTATTAAACAATTTAATAAAACAAGTTAAATAACGTGCTCGAATAAATTTTATTCTAATTCATTAAAACAAGAAAAGCAAACTAGCTGATTAATTTAAAGAAAACACTTATATTACCTCTATCATATGGAGGCTCAGTTGTTGTGAAGAAGATTCTGGGACACCCACTACAATCAATCCCCACGTACATAAATTCTAATGTGACAAACTCATGGTCATCCTCACTATCTAGTAGCTCCAATGCCTCATAATAAATACTAGCTACAAACACTGATAGGGCCCTCTTGGGCATCATCTGCCACCACATGTGCCTATGTACCTCAGTGATTTTCCTAGGAGGGTGACAATCAAAGTCAGGCCTTGTCTATGGAAACCTCTCAAAAAATGAACAAATAGGCTCAAAAGCAAAAGGGAATGTCTCCCCACATGTGTCAATGCATGACCCCTATCTAAACCCATGCAAAACTTCCTCAAAAAAATGGCTGACCATCTAATGCAATGTGGCACCTGAATCAAAGAACCAACATAATACAAAATATGGAAACTAATGTGTTTCCCATTTCTACTAGAGTGTGCAATGGTGGTGTCTAATAATGAGAGGCACCTAACCTCCTCTGCAGCAAAAGAAGCAATTTGTAGTTGTCCACCACGAACCTGAAAAGCTAATGGATAAACCGCATGAGGCCCAACATATCTTAAAGTGTATGAAAGTTGAATATCAACTGTAAACCCATGGGGGACATTAGGGAACCAGAGAAAGTCCTCCCCTCTCCTGGATAAGCCATTGATAAAATATATGACCTCCTCAGTGGGCCTATACCACGTCCTAAGACCAACATGGAAAGCCTACTCCTAAAAAATTCTATCAGAAGATCAGATGTGCTAAAAAGACATAGTGCCTTTATGGATGTATCCTCCTCATAGTGCTTTAGGAGGCCTAAATCCTCAAGAGGGCTGAAGTTGCTGTAGTAATAGGGAAAGGGTATAAATCCCTCTCCCTCTCTCTAGCCTGCCATGTTTGAATCATATTGTATGGGTCCACCTACTACTTCTTCTCTTGTTGTTGTCGTTGCTACTCCCTCTGCTGATGTCTCTACTACATGATTGACATATAAAATATGTTAGCTTCATACATGAAATATAATTTTTTTATTGAATGAAACATGTATGTATAATTATGGAAACATGACTTTCAATTAAAAAAAAAAAGATACTAGTGTGCACAAAACACAGTCATGCACCAGTGCTGGTGCGCATTCAACTAAAACTACACCACCATCAGTGCACACACAAGTATGAAAGACCATTGTTGGTTCAGAATTTTAAAATTTCTTATAGCGGTGTGGAAAGCTTGTGCACCGATGCAAATATATAACCTTTTCACATTGGTACAAAATGTCCAGGTTATTGAATGCACTAAGCTTGGCTATATTTCTAAATATTAAGTTTGCGGTGCGTTTGGTCAATATAAATGCACTGGGCATGAACCACCGATGTACAATCTATCACATAAATCCTGGTGTATGTTAGTTTACAACACACACCATAAAAATGGAAATGTGTTATGTTCATGCACCAAATTGTGGTGTAGCCTGTAAATATACAGGGTGCACTACTATCGGTGCGAACCGAACATATCGAACGCACCGTGTGGTGATTTTTTTGGTTAAATGGTGCCAAATTTAGCTTAACTTGCAATTTTAATCCCCTAAAAACTTAAATTACAAAGAAACATAGATAATTCTTGGATATTTTATCATCTGGGAGATATTGTGGAAATGTAATGGAGAAAAATTAATTTTAGGATGTTTTGAAAAAATTGAAAACTCAAATAGTGAACACAATACAGAAGGATGGTGAGCAAGAGAATCACCCACGATAGGGCACTGACATGTGGCAAGAGTGGCGCCAATGCTTTAGAGCTCTCCTGCATTGTAGATTGTAAAACTGAAAATTACAGCTAGGAGGGTTTTTTTTTTATTTAACCCTCCTCCCATATGTTTTAAAAATGCACTAGTGTGGGATATTTTTAAAAGAAACTATTTTTTTAATTAAAAAATATCTTGGTGCTTCACATGAGACACCCTAGGGTGTTTCACTACAAGTACAACACTGGTGTTTTTTTTTTACTATAGCACCTCCATTTTTTTAGAATTTAAAAACTGCCTAGCCATTCTCTTTAGAAGATGGTCAAAAGCATTTTATTAATTGTACTATAGTGGGGCTTCATTGGAAAATAACACCACATTTATCTGAAATTTAAAATTATCGTGGTGCTTCTTACTAGTATGCACCGAGATGTTATCCTATGGGAATGGCATGAGTGCTATCAACTATTCAAGCATCGGTGCATTATGTTATGTAGAGCACCATCTTTTCTTATTTTATAAAATTAATTTTTTGATGGTGCACCCTATTATTTGCATCACTTGTTGTTGTATGGATAGAAAATCATCGACATTTTTGTATATTTTAGGCGCATTGTTCAGAAAGCATCAACCCGCCCACCTCCTTTACAAATAGACCTTTTGGCTATTTTTATAGGGGCTTCCACAAAATCCTCCGCTAGAAGGTATTTTCCTTGTAGTGTTAGTTTCCCACAAGATATATATTTGATTGAAAATAATCTTATAAAAGGTGTAGATCAAAACGATTTTCTAATTGTTAGAAGACATGGTGTTGAGTTGAACTATTATGAATGTTATGTCAAGAGACAACGTGTGTTGGATGCATTGATTTACAAAATTCATATGGATAAATATTACAGGGATGTTGAAATTGATATGGATTCTATTGTTTCTCTCCTTGAATGATCCATTGATGTGTCTAACAAGCCACAATATGTATATATAGATATGGGTGAAACAGGGAGAGCCAATGAGGACATTGAAATTTTGGGGGGCAGTAATTTACACTGCCATCCATCATCATTTCTTTCTCACGTCCCTAATGAGTGAAGGGAAGTGGAACATATAAGAAGATTAATTAAAAACACAAATTCTAGAAATAATGAAGGAGTGGAATGCCCAGATATTGACACATCGCCCATGAACTAATATAACACTAAATGGTCGCTATATATGGAATTCCCAACTTTGTTTCACACTAGTGATGATGATTGGTTGCATCCACGTATTTGAAATGTTGAAATGAATGAATATGGTTTGCATATACTTAGGTTATTATGATCAAAGATTTGGAAGCCATATTCAGTTTTGATATTTCTCATTGAATATGATTATGTTCCATTGTAGTTATGGAACAACTTCATTCTTCTTGAAAAAGAATATCCATGAGACTACACCTATGACTATTCAAGAGTTGCATCAACAACTTGGGGATCTACTTGGAAGTAAATTGGCTGATAAATTAATGTGTTTTGGTTATTTTATTATGGCTACAAGGGCATATTGGATAAAGTTCCATTCTAAACTCATTGACATGATCATGCAATTGGGTTACTTAGCTTTGTTTTCTACATTCAATGCGGCTCACACTAAGTTGTCTGACTTGAATTGTCTTCTGCCTTGAAATACAACTACCATCCACAAATTAAACATACCAAAAAAATTGAGAATGTTACTCAATACCCACATATAGTTGTTATGTACATGCAACAAGGATTCAATATATTTCATGAGTTTGTTCTTGAGAAATATTTTGGAGCTAAATACTTTTGGTATAGATTTGTGCTTGCTTATTTTGTCGTATTTTTTATGGGTTTGGAATGATGCATTTGTTCTTTAGGTTGGTTTTTATATGCTAACTAATTTTTTTTTTTTGGAAGGTATGAGAAACAACACAGGGGTTCATCACACATCTATGGTTTCTTGTAGCTTCTAGGAGCTCTGAATATGGAAGCACTACACTGGTCCAACCCTTTGAATGTTCATGAAACAAAGTCCTACTTTGAAAAAATTTTAATAGCATGGAATCTACATGACATACACCATAGAAATTTCATCGTTTCTAGAACTGTTAATGATGACTTGTGCCTTATGAAAATCTCACAATTTTTTCAAGCAACCCTAATGAATATTATGAGAATTTGGTCAACATAGTGAAAAGACACATAAAATGTAGTGTTGATTCATGTTTACAGAAAAACGGGTATATACTTTGTTGCTGTTACGATGCTCCAGGGAGGTGCATGTTGAGTATGCAATGTACATAAGTTAAATAATGAGAAATAAATATGAAGTAGCATGGAGCGCTGACCATTTAAATGTTCACAATGTTGATCTTCTGATAATGTGGTGAGCAAATATTGATTGTCAAGCAGTTGTTTCCTGACATACAATGTTGAAATATATTAAAAAATATGCTTCAAAGTAGAAAGAAGATTGAAAATTTATCATGAAATGTTGACAAGGATTGCAAGTGCTAGTGTATGTGACGCTCCTCTGTAATATGCATATAGAAGGTTTCTTGCAGAAACACTTATTAAGCGTGACAAAAAGAGCTCAAGAAACATGCCATATTATTAAAGCTTCCTCTTGTTGTGTGCAGTCACAAATTTGTTCTCTTGAGTTTTGACAAGAAAGGATTCCAAAGATTGTTGTGTAATCTGATGAAATTTCATGTGAGAAGAAATTTCTCCAGCTTTATCAAAACCACCCCAATTTTCTTGAATATTTTGTTTAATAGAAACAACAAGTTCATTGAGTTATGATGCCAAACATAGGTAGGAGCCATGGAGACCACGAAATGTGCATGCTATTTTTCGTGTATGGCCGCGATTCTATGTTATTTCAAACGACGAGTCATAAGAGTTTGAAACATTTTGCTAGAGTTAGTTGCTTTTTTACAAGTTGTTTGGTGACATTCCTTTAGATATAGGAATTTCAAGTGAAGCTATCATTGAGAATTGGAGGCATCTAAGCTATTTTTTGTGGCATGTTGATCGAGACCCTTTTTCAAATGAGTGTAATGAAGAGGATGTCGAGTCCCTTGTTCACGAAGATAATGTTGATCAATATTTAGAAGAGTGGAATGTTATTTCTTGGATTATTCCTCTAAGAAATGTAACTATTTCTAATCTTCAGAATATTGGTAGAAGGGATTATGATATTCATTATAACTGGCAAGAAACAATGGAGCCAGATAGAAATTATGGAACATATTATTCATTTTATAAAATATACCCAGTCTATGGGTTTTGTTAATGATGACTCAACTGGGGAGACAATAGTGCCACCTTTCTCTTCATTTGAGAAACAATGAGCTTATTTTGAAATTGTTTTAATTGACTTTGTTGATGCTGAAAGAAATGATTCTTTGAAAAATATTATTCAAGGAATAACTATGACTGAGAATTCTTCCCTTATTCATTGTATTTCCCATGCTCTTTCTTCTTCTGCAATGGATGGTAGAAGTCCATTGTTATTTCTCTCTCCTACTGGAATTACTACTTTTAATATCCATGGAAAAATAATACCCTCAACTTTAAAAATTCCTTTAAAATATATGAAACCACTGACTGGGAAAGCCCTATCAATGTTTTCAGAAGAAATGAGGCACATTCATTATGTTTTGATTGATTAAATGATATTTGTAGGTCCAAGGTTGTTTATACAGATAGATTCATGTTTCTGAGAAGTCTTTCCTGAAAACAAGGATTCTCCTTTTGGTGGCAGGTTGATGATTCTTGTCGGTGACCTTGGGCAATTGCCTCCTCTGAAGGACAAAACTTTGTATGTAGGTAGAAAAACATGGAAAGTGTTGTGGAAGGTTTCAATATTTTTGTGACTTGATAAAATATTCAGGAAACGAGGATATGATCGTATACAAGTATCTTTCATAATATTTTAATCAAAATGCAGAGCATATTATACATGATTGGGATATTCTCATGTCACATGTTGAAAGTTTCCTACATCCATAGGAAAATAAATTATTCGATTCTTCGGTTCACTTTTTTGTAAATAATAATTTAGTCAACTTGCACAATTGAAATATGCTAAAATCATTGAATTTTTCAATTGTGACATCTCTTGCAGAGCGCACCAGAAGAACAAACGTAGTTGATAATGATGATAATGTGTTGGAGCATGAAGTGTTGTTATGTCATGGAGAGTGTGTCATTTTGATATGTAATTTGTGGGTTGAAGCTGGGCTTAGTAAATGGTGTGCTTGGATATGTTGAAGATATATTTTATATGCCTAGTTCAAGGTTGCCTGAACTTTGAGTGTTCGTTATAGTTACTTTTGAGAAGTAAAAAGGTGTTCCATTTGATACGAATTTACCAAACATTATGCCTATAACACTTGTTGTTAGAGGGAATCATAAAGAAATTCCTTTAAAAATGCCATGGGCCTTCAGTCTACACAAATTGTTGGGGATGACTTTGCAATGAGCTACTATACATAGAGGAGATAGAGAGAGTTAGGGTTTTATGTTTACAACTATATTAAGAGTGAAATCATTGGACGGTTTATGGATTTCAAAACCTTTTTTTTCAATGTTTTGATAAAATGAAAAACACTACATATGTCACACTTAGGAATAAAGAGGAGGAATGATTAAAGACAATATCATTGTAACATATTTATTTTATTTAACTAATATATTATATCAAAAATATATTTGCATGTAGTGCCAGAAATAAATTCCTTGGAAATAACTTTTATTCAGAAGGAGAATAATTAAGTGCATTGTCATTTGAATATTAGGGTCCACAATAAAAAAGATATGCAATCACACAACATATAACAATTTGCTTTGATGAAGAAAATAAAGTAAAATATATCATAAGAAGTGTTGAACAAAAATATCCTTTTATACAACAAATTTTTTTTTGTAAGCTATAGAAGGATCTATTCTATTATAGGCAATTAAGAAAAAATATGTACATGCAGAAGGTGATCTCAACCCATCCTGAGGGGAAACCAGGTCTGTTGATCCCTATCAGTCTGGGAATAACAATCCAAAGCATGTAAACATACACCACCAGGTCTACAATAAGTATCTTACTCTACTTACTTATGGCATTATGATTCTACCTACATTCAACATTATAATTCTACTTTCATACATCCTTATAACAATTCAGGAACATTTTCAAAAAACAGGTTCTCCTAATGATTGACAGAAGGATTAAATTGAAGACAAAAATATAAGGACTCAGCCTACCATGACTTCTGTCTTGATTCCCTCCTTGCGCTGCCCATTAGTTATCTTTTTCAGCATTGTTTGAATTCCCTCAAGTCTGGTATCCTGCATCTAGATAGAAACATGTAGATTTTTCATCTCCCTTCTTAGATTGGGGATTCCTTGAGTCATTTCAGTCAACTCTACTGCTACCTGTTACATGGCTTTTGATATTAACCTTTTCACTACCCAGTAGACATGCAGTGCTTTTTTATACAAGGATAACCGACCCCTTGTGCTTCCTGGGTTAGGTAAAAGGATGCTCCAGTCATCCATTTCAGGGTCAGAGGCTTCCTGCAACACATCATTCTCTAACTCCTAGATAGTTCTTCTCATTTCCTCATTCATCCCTTCATTATACGCCTTTTCCGTGTCCTAAGCCATCTTCTCAGTTGTTCTTCGTCCTCGTTTCTGGCGAGTTGTATGTTGCATCTCGACTTCACAAGCATCATCTTGCTAGCTTCTTCCCCGACCCCTGTAACCTCTACCTTTGCTTCTACGGGAGGGTCTACCTCTGATGGTGCTCTGGCTTCCTTGCCCTACCTCAATGATCACCTTTCCCTTTTGATCTTCCCTGCCACCTTCCATTACTCCCTCACCTCGACCTTCTTCTTCTTCTGACTATTCCTTCTCCTGATTATTCGTCCTCCCCACTCTTCCACTGGTTGGCATATGCATTTTTAGCTTTCTGGGGATGACCTTGCACCTCAGTTCTTAGCCTATCTTGCTCCTTATCATTCTGAGCTTCCTTCTTATCTTTTTCCTGGCCCATTTAGCTCTTTTTCTCATCTATATTTTCTCCTACCCTCCTTCTTCTCTCCACCATTGTCTCCTGCCCTTTCCTGAGTTGGATACCCGATTTTCTTTTACTGTTATTCTCCACCCTCACCACTTTGCTAATTCTCTGGTTGTCTTCTGCTTTGCGTTTTCCGGCTCCTAAATAATTACCATTACCTATCCTACACTTGTCCGTCCCAACTTCTCCATCATTCTCCCCTGCTCTCGCCATTATTCCTTCTCCTCCACACCTCGATTTTCGACCACCTCTGCATTCCGGCTCTGCATACCTGAGGCTGATTAATTGAGAAGGTGGCTTGGGCTTCCATGTCCTGCTTGCCATCATTTCTCCGCATCATGTCCTTTTCTTTGCCCCGATCGGGCTCTGGCTGGAGCCTTGATTGAGGTCATGTTGTGTCATTATTGTCCTATTTTATGACTTGATTTAAATTTTCCCATCTTGTTCCTGCCGAGTGGGTTAACTAGATGCTATCCACTTTTCCGTTTGTTTCATTACATCCCCAATTGGCAAGGTAATCTGCTGCTTTATTGCCTTCTCACCTAACATGGTGGATGATCCTATAATCTATATGCTTCATGATTTCTTCCAGGTCCTGGATTAGACCCGCCATCCTCCATCTCTTTGCCACCTGATCCCATTCCTTTCCATGATATAATTTTCTGATGGTCTCTATTACTAAATTCAAGTCGCCTTCTATTTCTAGTTTTCTATATCCGTTTCTTATTGCAACTCTGATTCCTTGATAGGAAACCATGAATTTTGATTCATTGTTACTCATTATCCCTCCTCTGTCTGCATAAATCCATCTGGTGAGGCCTTGGCTATCTCTGAAGATCCCTATGAATCCTGCTGGCCCTAGGTTACCTTTGGAAGCCTCGTCAAAGTTTAATTTGATGAAGCCCTCCTGGGGACGAGTAAACACAGCAGGACTTTGGATCTGCATGCTCTGAGCTTTCTGCTTCTGGGGGTACACCATTGCTTGTTCCAGACTTAGCTTAATTAATATTTGGTTTTCTTCCGAAGTAGTTTTCCAATCCTCCTGGTTCCAAACTTCTGATAAGATTGTTTCCCTTATAAGACTTGAGTTCTTTTCCATACCAACTCTGGGGGGTTGATTTTATTTTGAAATACTTTTCTGTTTCTCTCTTTCCAGATAAGCCATATGTTGAATCCTACTGCTAAGCTCCAATCTCTCCTCACTACTGGGCTTTGAAATTGGCGTTTCCCCCATTGGAAAATAGTTTGTTTTATGCTCTGAAGGTCTCAGTTTGTCTTTCCAAAGAGGATTCTTGTTTCTTCCCATTGTTGCTGAGCTGTTGGGCAGGAGTTTAAGATATGTTCCTAGGTTTCTATATCTTGTTCACATAAGCTACATCTGGGTGGTCCTAGGAACCCTCTTTTCTAAAGTTGATCCTAGGTCAGTATGCGTCGTCTTCCTAGTAGCCAGGAAAACATGGTGACCTTTGGCCACCATCTATTCCTCCATAGTTGTTTCCAGTCTTGTAGCTATTCTTCTTGCTCCTGTTTGGACTTTAATAAGTATGCCTCATTAACTGTAAAGGTGCCTCTTGAAGATCTTCCCCATCTAAGAATGTCTGGCTCTATTCTAGTTTTAATTCTTCTTGAGTCCATCTCTTTGGCTAGCTTCTCTTTGAGAGCCTCATTAATGTTATTGTCCCATTCCTCTGGTTCCTTCCATTCTCTCCAAGTCTCGTTTTCTCTTCTTTCCCTCCAATAGTCGCTTACATAGTTTAGACCTTTGGCTTTGGCTTCCCTGCATGTGATTACCATGTCGTGAAGTTCCACCATTTTTCCTCGTTGCTGCCAGGCTTCCTCCCATAATTTAGTTGTCCTTCCATTTCTTATTTCGCAAAAAGCATACTTATTTATGATATCTATTATGACTTGCCAAATCCCATATCGTGGATCCTTTTGGCATCTCCTCCTTCCTCAAAATCTCTTCAATAGTTGCAGGCATGTTGTATTTTTGAGTCCATATTGTTTTCCATAAATCATCACCTCCTTGCATCCAGAGCCACCATAACTTCACTTCGAGGATCCGGTTTCGTGTAAGAGGATCTCTAAGACCTAGTCCCCCTTCCTCTTTTTCTTTTATTAAACTGTGCCAAGAAGATAGGGCCCATTTCTTATGTTGTTTCGGTCCTCCCAATTAAAATTTTCTGAAAATCTCAATCATTTTATTACATACACCTTTGGGAATAACCATTACCGATAAGGGGTAAATGGGGATTGATTGGAGGACTGATTTTAGGAGAACAAGTCTTGCTATTATATTCAGAGACCTGAAAGCCCAGTTGGCTAATCTATTCTTAAGTTTCTCTAGGGTAGGCTACCAGTTAGCTATTCTCAGAGGATTGACAACTAGTAGCGTGCCCAAGTATTTTGTGGGGAATTCTCCCAATCTAAATCCCAAATTCCTAGTCAGATGCCCTTTAACCGATTCAGGATCATTGAAGATGAAGGTGTTTGATTTGTCCTTGTTGACTTCAGTGCCTGAGGCTTCAATAAATATCTCCAGTATCCCTATTACCCTTTTGACTTCTCTCAGGGAAGCAGTACAAAATAGCATAATATCATCCACAAATTGTTGATGTGTTACTGGAAGATTGTTGCCCCATGGTCTCAAACCTTTTATTTTCCTTTCTCTCAGCTCTTTTTTGAAGTATCTTCCCAACCCTTTAGCTGCTATGATGAATAGAAATGGCGATATGGGGTCACCTTGGCGTAATCCTCTTGTGGCATTAAAAGTCAAAGTTGGAGTACCATTCAAAAGGATAGAGAAATTTGGTGTAGAAATCATGCTACGTATCCAATTCACCCATCTATTGTAGAACCCAAAAGCCTCTAGAATTGACTCAAGATAGTTCCAATTTAGGCGATCATAGGCTTTTGAGAGATCAAGTTTTATCATCATTCTTGGTTCCTTTTTTTGTTTCAGGGTATGAATAACTTCTTGGGATACTACCAAACCATCTAAGATCTGTCTCCCTTCCACAAACCCTATTTGTTTAGGGGAGATTATACTGGAGAGGATTGGCTTTAGTCTTTTGACCATTAAAGAGGCAATGATCTTATATATTACATTACAAAGCGCAATTGGGTGGAAACCCTGAGCTGTTTCCGAATGAGCAGTTTCAGGAATAAGAGTTAAAAGGGTTGAGTTTAGGCCTGCCCATAACTTTTGATGTCTGTGTGATTCCTCCACCACTTCGAGTATTTCTCATCCCAGGAACTACAACTTTCTTGGTAGAATTCCACTGTAAATCCATCTGGCCCTGGGGCCTTGCTTCTTTTCATACCTTTCACTATTTCCTCCACTTCCTCCATTGTTGCTACCCTCATCAATGCTAAGTTTTGTTCCCTCGTAATCAGCTCTGGGATCTCATTACTTATTCTTCTTATCGCCTCTGTTTTGTTCCTTTGAGGTTCAGTGAGCAGTTGCTTGAAGTGTCCTACCAGTTCCTGTTCCAATTCTTTGTGTTGGGTTATGCGTTGTCCCCCCTCATTTTGAATTGAAAAATCCTATTCCTTTGTCGACACTGGATCATGGCTTGATGAAAAAACTTCATGTTTCTCTCTCCTTCTCTGAGCCAGTTTATCTGGGACTTTTGCCTACATAAGTTTTCTTCCTGTTTTCTACGCTCCTCAAGTTGGCCTATTACTATGCCCTCTTCTCTGCTTCTCTCTTCGTTCCTGCCTTCCAATATATTCTTTTGTTGCAGCTCACTCATTTTTTGTTCTAAACGTTGTTGTTCTTTGAATATATCTCTGAATTCCTCTTTATTCCACTTTCTTATTTTCCCCCTGAGTTCCTTCAATTTGAGTTGAAAAGTTTGCATCTTACTTCACCCACTTTGTTGGCTTGTAGTCCACCATTCTTCTACCTTTGACATAAACTGATGATTCCTGAGCCAAAATGCTTCAAACCTAAAGGGTCGATTTTTAGGACTCTGTTTGAGGTCGATTTCTAACCTAACTGGCCAGTGGTCTGAGCCTGTTGCAGGGAGAATCATAGCCTCAATATATACATATATATTCATGATTTGTTCCGAAACTAGAAATCTATCCAGTCTCGACGCTATTTGGTTTGATCCACCTCTACGATTATTCCATGTGTGGGTACCATTTATTGTTTGGACATCCACCATTCTCTATTCTGCTATCATGTATCTGAATGCTTCCATATCTGGGTCTATTTTCCTTAATCCTCCTCTCTTTTCTGCTAGGGTCGTGATCATATTGAAATTGCCACCTATAATCCATGGCATCTCTTGGTAGAGTCTTCTTGCTGATTTCATATTCTGTAGGAATCCTTTACATTCATTTGGTAAGTGTGGTCCATAAACTCCTGAGAGGGAAACCCACTCAAAGGATCTATCAGTCTAAACATACCTGAGAGGATTCGAGGGAAAACTTATCCAGTTTGTAACTTGGACTTCCTCAGGTTTCCATAGGATTTCCAGTCCTCCTGCACTTCCTACCGCATCTTGCCCCATTACCTCATACTGAGTGTTACCCCTGCTTATTATTTCTTCCAATTTTTCCATGTTGATCTTTGTTTCTTGAAATATCATTATACTTGGTTCGTCTTTTTTCAGTCTATCTCTCAAGTATCTCTACTTCCCCCTGTTGTTAAGACCTCTAATGTTCCGGCTTGTAATTATCATCTTAATAATTTTGGGCTTTGTTGAAATACCTCAGATAAAGGTATGACTCTTCCTGAATTTACCAGCGTTTCTCCGACCTCTTGTATTTTCTCGCTTATTGTACGCCGACCACTTTTCCTACCTCCTTTGCGAGAGCTGCCCATTCCTAAGTTCTGCTCCCCTTGCGTTCTTATCTATTCCAAATTGTTTACTGCCAATCCCCCTGTCTTTTCCTTATATTTTTGGAATGCTTCTTTGTATCTTTTTTTCTGCTCCTCAGGAATAAATCTCTCATCTAAATACCTCCATTCATTTAACAATTTCCTCATTGTACTTTCCTCTTCTCCTCCTTTGTCTTTCTACATATCCACTTCCATTTGGGTTTGTTCATTTGCCTGTTCCTCTTTTTCTTCTACTTCTCCTTGTTCTGTATCTTCTTTTCCTGTTTCCTGCTTTCCCGTTCCTTTTAATATTTCCATTGGTTCTTCATCACTAACCTCCTTTTCCGGTCTTGATTCCTCCTCCTCGAGAATTTTGAATTTATTCTCCGTTTCCAGCGATATATTTTCCTTGGGTGGTTGCTGTTGGGGTATACTTTTCCTTGATCTCCTTTTGTTCTGTACTTTTTTAAATCCATCTTCCTCTCTTCTAGGGTCCTCTACCAGTACTCTTTCCTCTTCTTTCTTGTTTATTGATTCCTCTACCTTTTTTAAAGGGCATTGTCTGTAGAGGTGTCCATATTCATGACATCTTCTGAACCAGAACAGAATATGTTCGTAATCCACTGGTTGTTTCCAAACCTCATCATGGTATTCTAATTCGATAAAATCTGGGAGAGGTTCGGTGATGTTCATATACACACAAATCCTCGCATATGACAGTTACCTCCATCTTTTGGTGGATTCAACAACTTTCACGAATGACCCTTTTGCATTACCTATCCCTTCTAGGATCTCTGGATCCCAGAACTCTATTGGCAGTCCAAAAAGTCTAATCCAGATAGGGGTTGCTAGCATTTTCTCCTTGTCTAGGTTGTAGCAGTCCTCCCAGTGTCGAATAAATAAACCAGTATTGTTCATAAAATAAGGACCTCCCTCGAAGACCCTTTCCTTATCCTCTGTGTTGGAGAAGATAATTGTGAAAAAACCCATAGCCCCCAGTTTTAGTTCTACATGTCCCTTCGGTTTCCATCTCTATTGAATCCACCTGGACAGATCTTTCTCTGATGGCCAAAACCCAACAAACTTACATATTAAGGCGTAATCCCTCATGTAGCTTCTATACTCTTCAAGTCTATTGTTCAGGATTACGAACCTGGGTTTTTTCAAACCCCTTGGGAGGCATTTTTCACTCAGACACATTTGCCAACTAGTTCCTTTTGCTGGGTTTTCTCTGTTGTTTTCCCTTGGCCCGTTCCGCATTCGGTCCCTACTCTACTCCCCTGCTATCATATTCTTGTAGGAAGGGCTCTCTCCCCTCCCTGTGCTTGCTTCCATTAAGCTTCCAATACCCATTTATTACTGTGCTCTCTTCTTTGCTAATGGCTTCGATTCTCCGTCTTTGGTTGTCTCAAGAGGGTCTTCGCTCACTGCGAGTGGCTTTGGCTCCCCGTCTGCGATCAAGGAAGGCTGCTCGAGCCCTCACTATTTCAAAAACCCTAGCTCCACCATCGACTCCCTAATTACTAGTGAATATTTTCATTCTCATATCAAAATTCTCCTTTTATACAACAATTAGACATGAATTAATTTAACAATTAAGTAGGAAATACATGCACTAAAAAAATAAATTGTGACACCAAATCTATGTGATAGCTAAATACACATTCAACTTTGGGTTTTTTTCTGCAAAAAGCTTTGACTTCAAGAATTGATTGGGAAATACAAATGTTGTTCCAAAAATATATTTGCATGTGATGTTAGAAATAAGTAACTTGAAAATAGCTTATGATGAAAACATAAACGATTAAGTGCATTGTAGTTTGAATATCAGAATTCACTATGAAATACATATGCACTTAGAGAACAAATAAAAATTTGCTTCGACAAAAAAAATAAAGAAGAATATATGGTAAGAAGTGTTGAACATAATATCATTTCATTCAGCCAGAGATATACATTAATAAAGTTAGCAATTAAACACAAAATACATTTGCTAAGAAATAAAAGTGATCAAAACAAATGAATGTAGTGGCTTGGTCTGCATTGAACTTAGACTTTTATTCTACAAAACATTTTCACTTGAAAATTTCATGTTGAAATACAAATCTTGTTCCAAAACTCTATGTGCATGTATTAGTAAAAATAAATTTATTGAAAAGAACTTATGTTCAAAATGAGACAAATTAGTTTCATTATAGTTTGAATATGGGGCTTCAGTATGAAATAGATATACAATCGCAGAACATATAATAATTTTCTTTGGTAGCAAAAAAAACAAGTCTAAGATATCTTGAGAAGTGCTTAAGAGAATACCCTAATATCCAGCTAGAGAAAAACATGAATAAAGTTAAGAATTGAGTAGCAGATACATGCATTAAGAAATTTAAGTGACGAAAGGAAATCAACATCATAGATGAACACAGATTCAACTCTGAGTTTTGTTCTACAAGAATATTTCTCTTAAACAAACTGATTGGAAAAAACAAGTCTTGGTGAATCAATATGTTTGTATGTAATCCTAGAAATAAATAACTTGAAAAGAATCTATCTCTAAAACAAGAGAAATTTAGTGCACTATGGTGTCTATGTAATAACTCATTGCCAAAGAGATATGAAACCATAGAATACAAAGCAATTTTCTTTGACATAGAAAAAATGTGAGATATCCTAAGGATTGCTTAAGATAATGTGGTAATATTCAGCCATAAATAAACATGAATAAATTTTAGAGAATTTATTACCAAATACATCCATTAAAAAACGAAAGTGATGATATGGAATCAATGTGATAGCTCAATACACTTTCAACTCAGAATTTTGTTTTTAAAATAACTTTAACCTGAAAAAATTCTTGGGAGACACAAGCGATGTTCAAAAAATATATTTGAATGTAAAACTAGAAACAAAGGGCTTGAAAAGAACCTATGTTGAAAAACACAACAGTTTAGTGCATTATAGTTTCGATACCAAGATTCACTATCAAATAGATAAGTAATGATAGGAAAATTGGCAAATTCCTTTGAGAAACAAAATAAGGTTTAGCATATCACAAGAAATGTTGAGCATAATATGCAAATATTCAACCATAGATAGACATGAGTAAAATTAAGAAATGAGCAACATATACATCCATCAATAAATTAAAGTGATCAAAGGAAATGAATGTGGTAGCACAAAAGGAATTCAACTCTTAGTTTTCATCCTCAAAAAGGTTTGAGTCCAAAAAATACTTCGAAAATAAAAGTCTCCGCCTTCACCAAGATACAGACCCTTACTCCAATGTAAGCGGTCATAAAAACGCTAATGAAAATAAGGAATTTTTGTTCAATTGTCTGAAATGAGAAAATTCGTAAAATTTCTCTGCAAAAAGAAAAAATTGTGCTCTAAAATTGTAATCCTTGTTTAAAGGATTTTATCCAAGGAAATGTGGTAGGTCGTTCAAGCCTCCTCCTCTCATCAAATTCTTCTTTCTCCATGTTGAGAAAATGTGGTGCATTTTTCTAGATGTAGTTAGCACAATTGAAGTAAAACTAAGTAATTTTAGTGAAGCGGATATGATGAAAAAGAGTGATACTGACTTGGAAAATAAATATGAAATTTTGTACAATTTTTTTTTCTTTTGTTTTTTTTTGTTTTGTTTTTTGTTTTTGTTTTTTGTTTTTGTTTTTTGTTTTTTTTTTTTTTTTTTTTTTAGAGATAAAATTGATTTCCTTAAGGGAATCTGCAAAAATATTTAAAATTTCTCTTGATTATAGGTTTTAAGGTTGTCTTTTACTTTCTGGTCATCTGTCGCATTGTCTTTGAGATGGTGTCCATTGAACCATGTTTTTTTTATTTCAATGATTTGGATCATGATAAATCGAATTCCTCTATAGAATTTGTTCCCATCTCCCATACTGAAAGACAATGTTCAGTGGCCCTTTGATGATTTATTTGATTTCTTTGGCCTCAAATTGTCATTGACTCAAAGAATAAGACATTAGCCTTTTATCCATTTTAGAGACTTTTGAAATGCTGTCATGTTGGAACTATGTTTACCATTCAATAATTGATGATAATGTTTCTTTAATGTACTTGTATTCTTTGACTAAAGACTATAATATCTATTCAGGCTCCAAATTATATTAATAAAATCTAAAAAAACTATCCATTTGTTTATAAAAATTATCTCAGTCTTTCCTTAATATTTGGCTCACTTGTATTGCTTGTGCCTTAAAAATCTTCAGAGTATTTTCCACTTCATGAATTTGAATTGATTGCGACTTAAGAGTTTCAATTTCTTCCTTCATTTCTCTAGTCATAGTTAGAATGTTGTTGTCACATTCTTCCTTCAATATTATATTTTGTTATTCATATTCCTTTTGGAATTGTTGGATAATTGTAGAGTGTTTAAGTCTCAATCCATTCAACTCATTTAAAAATTGATTCTGTGAGTTTTTTCTTTCAATGGCTAACCCACCTAAAAGCATTGTGGAATGGTTTTGCCAACTTTCTTCTCTAAATGCTTTGGTTTTTTATATTTGAATTTCTTGATGTTTTATCTTCTAGAATTTGTTCTTTTAGGTCATGCAAAGTTCACCAACATGGTGCTAGTTATAATTGACAAAGGCTCCTATAGTCTAGGAGGATTCTTTAGATTTTTCTTGAACATTTCTCGTTGCTTTCCAACTAAATTCTAAAATGGTTTTGGAACTTTAAAACTTTATTTTCTTGTTTCTCCTAACAACTTGCTTAGTTTTAGCATTATTGTAATACTGAGTTAATGTTGGAACACTTCCAGGAATAGTTTATACGCTAGTGACAGGTTTAAATAAAAGAGATCGAAGGATATTTTCATACAAATTGGATTCATGGATGTGTCATGACAAGTCTATGGAATGGATATCTTAGTACTTTGTTCTTGCTTCTCAATAAACTCTTTTTCTCTACCAAAGAAAGCGGCCCAATGTTGACAAAGGGGTGCTAGTAATTTGATCATCTTTATTTGTATCAATCTACATATATTTGAGTTCCTCATCAATTTTCTTTGACTCTGTATGTTCCTTCTTGGTGTCATATAGGTCATTAATAATAATGATATTTTCACCACAGGAGCTCTATTTTTTTGTTACCTATTCTTTCTCTTGTCTCTATTGTTTCTGACTTTTGGCTTATGTGTTCCTTTGACCCTGTTGGTCTATCTTGGTATCTAGGTTTTTTCTTTAATAATGATTAATATTATTGTGCTTGTCTCTGGAGATGTAAAACAAACATTAAGAGCATTTTCAACTTGGGATTCTTCTATTTTTGGAGAAGAGGAAACAATTTCTGAAATAATGTCATTGAAATTGTATTTCATAATCTCAATAGATTTTATCTCTTCAATTGCAGTATTAGTATGAAGCTCTTATGTTTAAGGAAGTTCTCATAAATATTTTCTCTAGAATCTTGTATTTTAGTTCTATCCTCCCTACTAAATAGCTATCTTCTTTAAAAATCTTGGTGAAAATTATAAATATTAATGAAAATTTCGTCAAAAATCGGCTTTTGGTGTCTGTAGGTTTTGATCTGGTAGATAATTTTATAATGGTCATTGATTATTCCCCGAGGATCATAACCATGAAGGGGCAATGAATAAAACCAAAGATGGCTCAGTTCTTCAGCCTCCTTAAATGCATGTCCTTGGTCATTAACACAAAATTTTCCAAGGTTAATTGGGAAGTTTGCCTATATTTTATTCTGAAGTTTGCTCATTTTCCGAACTTGACCATCTAAGGCAGTTTGATTGGCTATCTCTCGTAAAGAAATCCTCTCTTGAATATATCTAGGAAGAAGTGAGGGCCAACTTCACTTCCATAGAATGATATATATTAATAATTCTTCCACAAACCATTCTCTTATTTCTTCTAACGCCTCCTTAAGGCCTTCACTAACCCTAGGAGGGTTTTCTCCAAACGAAATTTGATGGAAAGGGATCATAATGTAATTAAAAATGTCGTCAAAATGAAATTTAAAGTTACTTTCCCATAAAATAGGGGCATAATTCAGAATAGGCAGTTGTTCATCAACTAGCTAATTCCATTTCCTCAAAGGAAACAAAGCAAAAGAAATTATAATATCCATAATGTAGGCTAGCATGCAAAACAACTAATCATATCCTAGAGGAGAAAATAAAGAAAAGGTAAGGGCATCTCTTAAATTATGAGAAATTATATCGACCCAATTGAAACAATTTGAATCATTGAGTAGGTTGTGTATTGAAGCCATCCATTGCAATTTTTAATGCTCAAGGTCTTTCTGTCCATATAAACAAGACAACATTTTGATGAGGAACCTAAAGGGTATTTTTAAAATGAAAACCAAATATTATTTTGATGACTTAAGTTTGAAGCCTTATTTATCTTCTTGTAACTAATATTTGACAAATTTATCAAAATTTCCTTTGCATTTCTTTAATACTATGTTGTTGAAGTTATCTAAAAACCAGGTGTTTAACAAAACTTTGGGAGGAATAAGCTTGCAAATCGATGAAAGTATTTGTAGGTTCCGAGAGGCTATACATTTTTTTTCTAGTTTACTATAGTGTGGGTAGGAAAATCCAAATGTTGTGTGACCCATATTACCATGTCATAATAATGAAAAAATTTCACTCTAGCACTAACTTTGTGCAGTTTCATACCTCTAATTTTTTCAAACTGAGTGTTTCCTAAGTTGAAGTTTTGGAATTTAATCAGGTACTATTCTTAAAGAAATTATAAATTTCTTCCCACTTCATCATACCTACCATCTGGGTTTTGAAGGGCTAAATTTTATTTAAACTCTTGGCATGTGAAACAATAAATTTGCATGAAACATGTTAATTATTCATTAAAGTGACAAAACATTTCAACAAATTCCATGTGAAAATTGAGGTGAGGTTGCATTCTCAGAGTTCGGGGAATGGTTTTTTCAAACATAATGGATTTCCATTAGGGAGTTAATGAACAAAAAGTAAAGAAAGATAAAAGAAAATTATGGTTGGCACACAAATTGATAAATAAATATTTTTTTCCTAGTCACACGACAAGCCAGTTGGGTATTCAAAAGTCAATATGCTATCAAATTAATGTTTCTATTAGTAGTGACCACAACCCTGACCTCCAACTTAGTCGAGGTAAGACAGATACTAGTAGTTGGGAGGTTGGCTGTGAAGAACATTCTTTCATTTTGTTCAACTATGTCACCCAATCCCACTGTAGTTAGGAGTCGGAATGTCAAAAACCTTTCAAATGTAGTTATGAAACAAAAAGGCTAACGTACCACCTCTAACTTTCATATTTGAATATTTTTTAATGCTTTTGAATATTTGTGTTGCAATATTTTTAGATTTTTTAAAAACAAATAACTATTTACAAAAAGAAGGGGAAACTGGAGATAATTTTTTATATATGGTCCTTGTTATTTACTACCTTGGATTTACTAATCTAAGGGTTGATATTCGTAGGGTTTAATATTATTAACTAAGTTTATAATAAAATCCATAGGGTTTAATGTTATTTTCATAGTTTATAATATGAATTTTGTGTTTAATATGAATTCCTTTGATTTATTGATCCCTTGGGTTCTAAATATTTATATAATTGAGATGACGTTGCATGGTCGGAGTTCGGGGAATGATTTATTCAAGAATAAATTATTTCCATTTTGGAGTTAATTTATAGAAAAATAAACAAACCTACAAGAAAATTATGGTTGGCAAACAAACTAGTAAATATAATATTGTATTCCTAGATGGGTAGTTGAAAACTAGGACGATGTTAAATTGAAGACAATCTTGTAGTCAGAAGTTAGATAATAGTAACCAGTTACATAGTGGGAAGTCAGAATGGTGTTAAAATGAATTTGTTGTCAGCAAAAACTGTGACGTCGATGCCCAATGCAATTGGGGTAAGAAAGAAGTTGGTAGTCGGGAGGTCGGGTGTAAAGAGTTTTCTTTCATTTTGTTCAAGTATGGAGCTTGGACCCGCTTTAATCGAGAGCCAAAATGTTGGTAACTTGAGTAATGTTCTTATGAAATAGAAAGGTCCAACCTCTAACCTCCAACTTACATATTTTTATTATTTTATTATTTTTTTTTTACTTATGTTGCAAATTTTTCTTAGAATTTTTGAAAAAAACAACTATTTACAAAAACAAGGGGAAAAAAGAGATAATTTTTTATATAGGAACCTTCTTATTTTATTTTCTTTTATACAAATAATAAAAGATTGAATTCATATGGAAATCCAACATGTTTAATCATAGTCGACCATGCTTAGACATCACATAGTTAGGGTTTATATATGTTGGTTTATAATATAAATCATTTGGGTTTAACATAAATCTCTTGTGTTTGTAATGTGTTTGGTTTTTTAGTATTTTTCTTTCAGGTTTATTATTTGTATGGGTTCATAATATCACTCCCTTGGATTTATTAATCATAGGATTGATATTCGTAAGATTTGATATTATTGATAAGATTTATAATAAAATTCATAGGGTTTAATATTATTTACAAAGTTTATAATATTAATTTTGTGAATTAATAATATTTTTATTAAAACCCGAGAATTATTATTATTATTTGAGTTGATTATTATACTTTTATCAATAATATCAATTAATAATATAAATAATAAATATAATTTCATATAATCATTTTTATATAATAATATAATAATAATAATAATAATAATAATAATTAATATATTAATAATAACAATAATAATAACAAATATTTTTTAACACCCGAATGTGGGTGAATACTGAGAGCCTTAATGACGAGCCGACGGATTGATGACGTTTGGACCAGCCGGATGGTGGCCAGCACACCATCCTAAGATCACTTGAGGCGAACGCAGGCTCGCCTGCATGAAGCATTTAATGGCCGCTCAAGCTGAGAACCAGACACAGTATCCATTAACATGGAACCCTTCAATCCCTTTGTTTACCCTCCCTCCCTCAGCATTTGCCCGCTCCAAGCCGAAAATCCCTGCAGCAGCACTGTTACCGGGATCTGTTGTTGGCTTTTGTGTTGTATTGACCTTGGAAATGGGCATCATTACTCCCATTCCAGACATTGCCCTTTGAATCCCGCCTAGTCGCCCTTTGTTCAATCTTTGCTATCCTTCCCGGCTTCCTATTTTGCTGAACTCCATTCCCACCACATTGATATGGTCTGTCACTGTATGAGGAGCTACAGAGGTGATACCCGAGGTGGTAGCGCTTGCCCACTAGCAGTGCAAAGCTTTGAACCTGCCTCACCACCTCCTCCCCAGGAAAATTCTCCCCCTCCCAGCTGGCCCCGCAGACATTATCCTCATACTCGCAATGGTCGGGGTCATGTGCGGGCTTCAATGGTCGAGCATAGAGATTTCAGGCTTCGTAGAACCACTTTTCCTTTGCACCCTCATTTGGTCCCTCGCTCGACTCAATTCAGGTTCCAGAGCAACCTGAATAGGCCCATCATAACTGCTAATGTTACCATTTTTTTGTTAGAAGAAAATGATCAGCACAATGCTCCTGTGCAAAACTCTGAAGCACAACCTCAGGAGGAATGCAGTCATGGAGTTGGTCATGGATCTGAGCAGCTCCAGACGGAAGAAGGCAGGGGAACTCAGCGTGGTGGGCTGCATGCAGAATGTGAACACACTGGCGACATTCGGTAAGCAGGTGGCAGCTCAGTCGGAGCTTCAATATCAATGGCAACTGGCGACAGTTCGAGCGGCACCCTTCCTAAGAGGGAGCCACCAAGAGGCAAAGGGGAAGGCGACGTGGCAGAGGATGACAAGGAATGGTATCGGTACGCTTGCCGCATTGTTGAGGAGACTTCTGACCAGGATGAACCCAAGTGAAGCCACGTGGCATCTGCTGCCACCCACGCGCCAAATTAGGTTTCTGCTGCTCACGGGTTTGGTCCAGTCACTTGTTGTTTTGATTTTTCTCTACATGATAGGCAATTATGTTATATTTTCAATTGCATCAGATGGTGTTGTGTCAAAACTTTCTTCTGGTTTCTTCGGTGTTGGGTCTAGGTCATATGTTTAGATTTTTGATATGTCAAATTGGTTTCCCAAAATATGGGGTAGTTTTGATACTCATGATGAACTTCGCTGATATTGGTTGGGGCTAAGGCCTCTCTGTAATTTTTTTTTGTTCCTTTTAATAAAGTTAACCTTACACACAAAAAAAAATATATATATATATATTTTTAAACCATATTTTTTAATATAGTTGTGTTGTGATTGATTGATATATGTCTATCCGCATATATCAACCATATTTTTTTTACTATAAAAATAATATCACTAAAATAAAATAATAATGATAATAATAATTATATTAACCAGAATATTTATGTAATTAATTTAATATAATTGAATGAGTAATTTTATTTTATAATTTATAATATTTTAAATAATTAGAATAATATATTATGGGATAAAACTATCTCATATCAATGTAAATTCCTCACATTTTCAACTTATACTGAAATCTAAATATATATACCAATAGCGGCTCGCAACTTTTATATAATTAGCATGTTTTCAAAATTAAGTTATATAGTATTTAAACATTTCAATTCCATTCTAAGGTTTAAGTCAACAAAATCGGTAAATGAGTCATGTCATTGTTGAAATCCAAAAAGGCGTCATTACTTTTATAAATTGAACAGTTTTACAGATAAATGATGGAAGGTGTAAAACTGAATCCAATTTTGGAAACATTAATTTATATATGGTACTCATCAACATTGGGAAATGAGGTGGTGCGAGCTTACAATCGTTAAACTAATCGGACTTTAAAGTGTTAACCTTCTGGTAGACAGCCTTATAGGGGAAGAAAATATGGTCTAAAATAGGTAATTCCGTTGAAAAACACTACACACCATTGATAAAAAAATTGGAAAGTTATTACTTTTATGACATCATATTAATTAAATGGTTGAATGGTTGATATAGGTTTTAAAAAAATAAGTATTTTGAATTTAATATTTTAATATTTGTATGTGATTATATCAATTAACTAATTGATGAATATTTATAAACTATAAGTATTTTAATAAATTTAATTGTGATATTTTATTAATGGTAATAACAACGAAAAAATAGGTTACTAAACAAATAGACAGTAACGTTTTTAGTATATTATATTTTCTTCATTCGAATGTGAAAATGTCTTATTTCTACTTCTATAAATATAATATGGTTAAGTATTTTAACGAATTTAATTATAATATTTTATTAACCGTAATAACAACGAAAAAAAATATGTTATTAATTAAATAAACACTAATGTTTTTAGTATATTATTTTTCCTTACTTATAATGTGAAATATCACATATCTAATTTTATATATATATAACATGGTTAGATAAATATTAACAAATATTGCAGAAAGAATAATATAGATGTAACATAATAGTCAAAGACGCTTACACAAATTATTTAAGTAATCATTTCATGAGATTTTGAATTATATAGAATTATAGAATATAGAAGAATTTCATTGAAGGAGTTAATGTTACTATAATGTATGGAGACGGTTTGGGAAGATTTAAATTTACTATTTTATTATATTCCAATTGGTAAAGAATGAATTCATTTTTTCTTTGAAAGAAAATGTGTTTATAGAAGAAAGGACCCAACATTTTTCTTTTTTGAATGTAGATTTATTTTTTTATATGATAAAATCTAGATACAAAAGGTTAATTTAAAGTGTGGAAATAATTAATGATGAAATGTACATGAAATTATTATTACTCAATCGAGAAAGAATTGTGTTAATGCATTTTTTAAAATTTCCATAATAAAATATGTGTCACTTTTAAGCAATAATTTCTTATTATGATTAAGTATTTATTTTATACACTTTCGTTTTCCCTCATTGTTTTTAAATCCCCATTCTTAGTTGTAAAAATAAGTGGTAATGATTGATGTAGGAGTATCTTTGGAATAAATCAATCTGCATGGACCAATTTTAGTTGATAGAGGGGATGAAATAAGAGTGTTTTTGAAGTGTTATAACTCCACCTTGTTTTTATAGGGTTGCAACTCTATTATTACTTTTATGGTGCTACAAATCCATTATTGTTGTTACAATATTGTGACTCCACTATTGCTGCTATAGTGTTGCAACTCTACCATTGTTGTTACAGTGTTGTGACTTTGTCGTTGGTTTTATACTGTTTTGAATCCATCATTTTTCTTACAATGCTATGACTCTACCATTGCTATTGCAATACTATGACTTGTCCTTGTTGTTAAATCTAATTACCCCACCATTGTTGTTGCAATGTTGTGACCCTATCATTGCTATTATAATGTTGCAACTCTGCCATTGCTACTATAGTGTATGAACATTCATAAACACTATGGATCATGGCTTCATATGATTCCATGTGTCTTATAAACATTCGTGGCAAATTGGTGGGCCACCTATCTGAGGAAATAACAATGGGATTGGGAAAAAATGACCAAGTTCAACCACTACAATTGTCTACTTCCAAACTCACATTTAGGAACATGGATGGATAGAGGATCAATGGAAGAAAAAAGCAGGAGGACAACTAAAGGACAAAGGAGATTGTGAAGTTGGAAAGGAATGGAGGAACAAAGAGGAGACGATATGATTGGGAATTATAAATGGATCATATTATTGAATTTAACAAACTTTCTAAAGACAATAATGAAGACTCTCTAGTGTTTCAGAGATCATGTTTCAGTTCCCTAAAAGTAGTCAAATATGCATTCTTTTTTGGCATTGAGATTCCTTTGTTCTAGGTTGAGGTTTAGTTGTTCTAAGTTTGGGTTTTGGGATCGTTTGTTTGGGTTCTGATTAGGACCCATGGTAACCAAATCTACCACAATTTAATAAGATGTAAGTTTTTGGAGCATCATTTATATTTCTTCCCCAATTTCAAATCAAAGTTTCAAAAAAAACATTAAAAACAAAGAAATTTGATTCAAATGCTTAGACTGAATCGAAATAAGATCAAATTTATTGACTTGGTGCTTGATGTGGACTAAAAAAGAAATATTTTATTAAATGACAGTCCAAAAATGCATCATGCAATAAAAAATGAGGAAAAAAAGGGCCACAAGAATTAAAAATCGCAACACACTAGGAACATGTGTGCATTTCTAATAATGCATGCACATTCCTAAGAATGTGTGCATATTCTTAGTCATTCCTACATGATTCCCTAATTGGTATCGTAGTTGGTGGTTTAGGGCTTGTAGAGTCTTAATGGCCAGGAATATGTGTGTTCCTAGCAATGTGCATATGTTCCTATGGATGCACATTCTTGACAGCTCCATTACCACTTTTGGGGCCATTATTACCATGCGAGAGTCTATCCTTTAACATCATTTTATCTATGTAATTTCATAGTTAACTAGTTTTACAAATGTCAAATTTTCCAAAAACAATGTACTTCTAGTAAGAGATTTACAAAAATATGACATAAAACATATATTGTTTCAAAATATAAAAAATATTATAATATATAAGAAAAATATTAAAAAGTTAATGAGTGATTTAATTGCAGTATTCACATAATTATTACACATAAATATATAATATATAATTAATATAAATTATTTAATTCAAAAAAATGATATTTATAATTTAGTATAATTGTTTAAAACATTATATAGATAGAAAATAACAAGTTTATAAATATACTTATGTTTTCTTCTCAGTTTTTTTTTCATTTTTAATTTGTATTACAAATAAAAATTGAACCATACTAATGTCAATTTCTAATACCTTTGGACTAATATTACTATTAAAAATATCAACTATATCAATATCTATTATTAACCTTTTTTTATCTTATGTATTATTGAAAATGCCAACTATATCCTTCTCATTTCCTAACCATATCAGTGTCCATCCCTAATCCTTTTCAACGTTATTAAAAATATTAACCATGTCACCCTCAATGCTTATTCTTTTCAACTTGTACTTCCCTATGTGAGTGATATCACTATCAATTCATTTTTCTTAATCTTTACTTTCACTTTATGTGACTTGCACATGTAAACCTATATTAATGACCATTCATAATTTTCTACTTTTTCAATTTATACCACACCAAGATATTAGTGAACACATATGACAATGCTAGAGTTAATAAGCTAATTCCAACCTAAAGCATGGCGATGCTAGTAAAATTTAAAATCTAATTACCTTATAAATTCTTTCATGAAAAAATAATAATAGTAGATGAAAGTATAGCCTTCATATATGTGTAGCAACACCAAGTTCAAACTAGTACAATCCATAATATGAATATAAACTACTACAAATTTATATTTTCACCACTTATCGATCAAAATAATTTTCTATATATTTACATAATCCACATAATGTCTCTCCACATACATACATATATATATATATATAGATATATATCAACCCATTTGATATATATGTGCATAACAAACATTTAGTTATTTCTAATAAACTGATTTTACATATTTTTTTTTCCAATTAAATTTTACGTAATTATTTAAATTCGTTTATATCGATCAAATTTCTAAATTTTTTGAAATCTAAAATAAAATTATGCTATACAGTCATATGTAACATATACACAATGATAAGCCAGATATAAAGAAGATGTGGACATTACATTTAACATACCACATTAAAAACTCAGTTTTTTTATGCGTGACAGTTTTTACACTAATTTTGTTGACATTTTGGAAATTGCATGGAGTGATGTTACCGTTAAGATGAGGTCCTTTCCCAGAAGAAAATATTTCATTAGTGTGGACGGGAAGGAATGTATAAATATAAACGCCAGAAGCCGTATTAACGATCCCTTCATACGGTAAGCAAATGTAATCTCAGTAAAAAAATGTCATGAAATTGTATAGTTACAGTAGAATGGGGAAAAGCATCGTCCCCCTTGATCTGGAGGAGCCTTTTTATGTGCTTGTGATCCTAAAGAACAAGCAGAGAAACTGTTGAGCACTGTCAGACCATTACTCTATACAGAAAATTGAGTGGGCAAAGCCAATTCATAAACCCCTGAAAAAGGTTTGTGAACCTAAAGAGCAAGCATAGAAACTGTTGAGCACTGTGAGACCATTACTCTATACACAAAATTGAGTGGGCAAAGCTAATTCATAAATCTATTAATCTTAAATCGATGGCTGATTTCGTAAATATTTCGAAAGTTAAAAATTGGCCATGTCCATGTTTGTCGAATTCCCAAATATTCGGAAAATCAACAATCCACATAAAAATGCTTTAACTTCATAAACTTTGGTCTCTTTATTCAAGTTTGGTTTGAGTTATATATGGTTATATTTATGAACATTACTGGACCATGAACCGAAAATATTTATCCCCAACTTTATGAGAGTTTGGGCCAATCCATCAACTTTGTCTAACATAGTAATGTGTATGTGATTGCAGTTGTCTATAAAGCGACTTTTTGAAAACCTTTCTGGTGGGTTTTTGCTGTCAAAATCCGGCAGCAATTTATTCTAATTGCAAGTTTGATAGTTAGTTTTTGCACAATCAAAGCGTCCCAGGGGTTTTTCAAGGTGCTGAATTCAAATATGCAGTTAAAAAACCATTTTAACTGCAACAAATCAGGATTTAACCTCAATTTCTTCCACTGGATTCCGTCACCTGAATCTCCAAAAAATCGCATTATAGAAAACTCCGTATGTGATTTTGTATGACAAACATTCGTCGTATGAAGTATATTATTATGGTTAGCATTTTAGATATTTAAGTTGTTTTTAGAATTTTTATTATATATTATATTTTATTTATCTATTATTCTTCTTTTTCTTAGCCTTGAAATTTTTATTTAGAAAATATAAAATGGATTAAAATCCTCACACATTAACTGTTTATATAGTTTAATTTTTTTTTTTTAATTGCATATTCAAATTTTCAAAATAAAAAATATAAAAATGATTAAAATTCATTAGTGTTATCATTCTACATAATTTTAACAGACAAAGAGTAATATACACAAATCATATTAAGCACATTCTGAATGGTTTAATGGCCTCCATCCAACCACTAAGGTTTTAACAGACAAAAAGTAATATACACAAATCATACTAAGCATATTCTGAATGGTTTAATGGCCTCCATCCAACCACTAAGGTATTAAGGCCAGGCTGAGACAAAGAAGAATCCCTCCACTGTTGGGCACCTAAACAACTAAGCCCATATGAAGTGCAATGATTTTAGCACAAACTGATGGAGGGGGGCTTGATTTTGCAAGGCATAAAAAGTTTGGTATACAACATTCAAGCATGATTTGGAAATATTAATATTTCAGTTAATTTCACTAACAATACTCCATTAATATATTAGTTGAAGATTATAAATTCACCAATGTAATGTGTGAAATCAATTTCCATCATACATTTTACCAGAGTACAACATTGACGTAAGTGCATTGATGTTGGCCTACCCTTAGTCTTACTGCATACTCTGAATAAATAGATGGACATGTCACTATGACAGCGCAGTCCAAATGAAACACAACTTTATATACATTATTGAGAGCGTTTTGAGAAAATAACAACCTATCAGAAATAAATTTTGTAAATTTCAAATATCAGAAATAAATTTTGTAAATTTCAAAACCCATCAGATAAGACAGTTATGCGAATTTTTTTAAAATCAAATACGGCAAAAATGCCTTATGACAGGGTCAAATTCCAACCCTGGTCAGACACCTCGTAGTTGCAGTTCTGTAACGACGCTGCTCTTCGGCAGCCAAGGCACATAAATGCAACTGGCTCCAACAACTCAGCTACGAGGCGTTAACAATGCCAACGGTGATTGATTATTAAACTTC
Source organism: Pinus taeda (assembly GCA_000404065.3). Taxonomy (NCBI): domain Eukaryota; kingdom Viridiplantae; phylum Streptophyta; class Pinopsida; order Pinales; family Pinaceae; genus Pinus; species Pinus taeda. The sequence continues at coordinate 67,000 of APFE030327335.1, read as the reverse complement.
TTATATAAATTGAAATATATTTGTGAGCATGGAAGCTTTTGTATGCTAAATATGGGGTTTCGTTAGAACAGTTTTCCTTCCCATTTTTTGAAATTACTATGCTCCTTTTCTTTTAGTGCCCTACCTGCCAAAAGTTAGAGATGATAGGAGAAGGTTGAGCAGTGGACTAACCAGGTCTTTTTATCTTTTGCAGATAGTGAAAGAGTTACTGTCGTGCCCAAACATCAATGTTAATGTTGTTAACAAGTTAAAAGAATCTGCCGTGGATATTGCAGAGAAGTTGCGAGGTGCAAAATTCGCATCAGAAATCAAAGATGCGTAAGGGATGCTGGAGCTGAGAGTGCCAGAAACATAAACCAACCAGAGGAGGGAAGAGAAGTCACAAAAACTGACATGAATATAAAGCATGGTGTACATACAGAGATAAACGAGTTACTGGATACTACATGCATAGAGAGGAGAGGCATACTAAATGCCACAAACTCCGTGACGGTTGTCGCTTTTCTAATTGCCCCGATTGATTTATTTATTGTTCCTCGTCAATATATGGGTGCGGGCCTAGTGAAGCCATTATAGTCCACAAGGTAGCATTTCAAATATTTTTCATCTTTGATTCACTGGCATTACCTTATCACTTCCGTCAAGCTTATGTAAGAATTAAATGGCTATCATGTATATTGTATTCACAATTTTCCCTGAGCTAGGGCATCACAATGACTGCACCATAGTTTTCATGTATTTAATTGGGTTTTCTAAAAGCTAATTTATGTTGATGGCGCGATGTTCACGCACGAGTATTTTGCAAGGGATGGTCACTTACAAAGAATTGATGAGAATCATCGAATCCAATTAAAATATAAATTTCGTGGTGGAATTCTGCGAGACAGACTAAGCTCAACAGAGAAAACATGATTTACAGAGAGTTCAGTATCATTTTATGGATTTCAGATTGTTTACCTCGACCAATGACCAGGTTATATTGCTGTCACATTTTTGCAGCCACCATAATTTTTGAAAATATATTCCCCGGGTGTTCAAACTAGGTATATCATATCTACAACTTGAAAGTACTCTTATAGTGAATCAAACCCGACACCTAGGAGCATAGTAAACATGAACTCGAGAAGCGAAAATCTGTTGAGAGTCATATACAAACTCCATCATCCATCATGTATATTATTCAAAACTATTCGATAAAATTCCTCTTCTGTAGAAAAGATATATACTCAAATTAATTTTTTATTTATACTCGGCAATTGAATTACAAACCATTGTTCAAGGATGCTTCTACTTAAAAGCTGGATTATTTTGTGTCTTTCATGTCTCAAATTAATTTTAACCACTCACACATACTATCTTTGCAATAGAAAAGCAAGTGCATTAAAAACGATATATTGGTTTAACCATGATATAGTACCATCAAGGAATAAGCACCAAACACAACAGAGCAATAATGGCTGTGAATGCCTACATAATCATTCGAAATCTGCTCATTATGCCATGGATGTTATGCTCAATGCAAATAGTAGCTAGCATAAAAATAAACCATTAACATGTGAAACTAAGAGGTTAGCCTTGAAGTAAATATATGTAAGGGAGATAATGTTGAATCCAAATGACATAAAATTCGATAAAGCCTGGATTTATTATTTCAGTTAGTATCTTCATTTATGAAAAATAGATTTATTAATACCAATGTATTATTAATACAGATTTATAATTTGACTAGGCATGAACAATAATTTATAAAATTATTTTCAAAAACGATTTTTAATTTGGGTTAGAGTTTTTTCCAAATACATTTAATAATAAATATGATAGAGTTTTAATTTTTTCTAAATAATTTCAAAGAACAACGGCTACTTAATTCTAAGAATTCTAGTTTAGTAATTTTAAATTAATAATTTAATAATAATATTTAATGGTGTGGTTGTGTATGTGTTAGATATATGTTTGATCATCCATGATTAACCATGGTCCAATGTCATCTTATGAAAAAGGTTGTCTCAATATGAAAGTCAATCAAATGTGGTCAACCATGGTCAACCATGTTTATTTTAGGTTTTATTATATTTATCTTTAGATTTATATACCTTGGGTTATAATATTTCTCCTTTGGGCATATAATACCTTGGGTTTTTGGTATAATCTGTTGGGTTTATTATTTTCTTAGGTTTATAATATTTATCATAGGGTTTATATACCTTAGGTTTATAATATTAATCCCTTGGGTTTAATATTATTCCCTTGGGCTTACAATACCTTGGAGTTTTATAATCAATTCGTTAAATTTATAATATCAATCCCTTGGGGTTATCAATCTAAGGGTTCATATTCCTAGGGTATTATATTATTCACAAGGTTTATAATATTAGTCCTAGGGGTTAATATAAATCCCTTGGTTTATAGTCATGGTCAACAATGTCACATTGTGACAAAGATTGTCTCAATATGAAAATCAACCATGGTAAAACATGCTCAACAATTTTTATTTAAATGTTTAAAGTATTAATCTTAGGTTCAACCATGGTTAGTTATGGTCAATCATTGTCAACCATGGTCAACCATAGTTAACCATGGTCCAATTTGCATTGGGAAAAATATTGTCTCAATATGAAAATCAATCATGGTGAACCATGGTTGAACATCATATTGTGACAAAGATTGTCTCAATATGTAAATCAACCATGGTGAACCACGTTTATTTTAGCATTTATAATATCTGTCATAAGCTTTATATACCTTGGTTTATAATATTGATGTTAGGGTTTATCATAGGCTTTTCTCAACATGAAAATCAACCATGGTCAACCATGGTCCAATTTCACATTTTGGCAAATATTGTCTCGATATGAAAACCAACCATTTTCCAATGCCACATTGTGACAAAGATTGGCTCGACATTAAAATTAATCATGGTCGACTATGGTCCAATGTCGTATTATGACAAGGATTGACTTAATATGAAAATCAACCATGGTAAACTATGTTCCAACATCGTATTGTGACAAATATTCTCTCAATATGAAAATCAACCATGATCAACCATTTTCAATAACCATGGTCACATTGTGAAAAATATCATCTCTTGGTCAAATGTTACATTGTGACAACCATGGTCATCGATGGCTAACCATGGTCCAATGTCGCTTTTTGACAAATATTATCTGAATATGAAAATCAACCATGGTAAAACATTCTCCAATGTCACATTGTGAAAAAGGTTGTCTCAATATGAAAATCAATCAACTATGGTCAACCATGTTTATTTTAGGGTTCATAATATTTATCTTAAGTTTTATATACATTGAGTTTATAATATTTATCCCTTGGGTTTATAATATTTATCTTAGCGTTTATATACCTTGGGTTTATAATATTAATCTCTTGGTTTTCATATTATTCCATTGGGTCTATAATACCTTGGGGTTTTAGAATTAATTCATTCGGCTTATAATATCAATCCAAGGATTCATATTCCTAGGGTATAATATTATTCATAAGGTTTATAATATTAATCCTACAGTTTATATAAATACCTTGGGTTTATAATCCTGATCAACAATGCACAACCATGGTCAAAGGTTGCTTTGTGATAAAGATTTTTCCAATATGAAAATCAACCATGGTAAAGCATGGCAAACAATGTTTATTTTAGGGTTTATAATATTTAACTTGGGGTCAACCATGGTTTTTCATGGTCAATCATTGTCAACCAAGGTCAACCATAGTTAACCATGGCCCAATGTCGCACTATGACAAATATTGTCTCAATGTCAAAATTAATCATGGTTAACCTTAGTGAACCATGGTTCAACATCATATTGTGACAAAAAATGTATCAATATGTAAATAAGCCATGGTCAACCATATTTAAATTATCATTTATAATATTTATCATAGGGTTTATATCCCTTCGTTTATAATATTTATCTTAGGGTTTATCTTAGGCTTGTCCTAATATGAAAATTTGTTATGGTCAACCATGGTCCAATGTCTCATTACGAAAAAGATTGTCGCTTGGTCCAATGTCACATTGTGGCAACCATAGTCAACCATCTTCAACCATAGTCCAACACTTCATTGTGATAAAGGTTATCTCAATATGAAAATCAACCATGGTCAACCATTGTCCAATGTCGCATTGTGACAAAGGTTGTTTCAATATGAAAATCAAACAACCGTGGTCAACCATGTTTATTTTAACGTTTAGAATATTTATCTTAGGGTTTATATACCTTGAGTTTATAATATTAATCTCTTTGATTTAATATTATTCCTTTGAGTTTATAATATCTTGGGGTTTTAGAACTAATTCATTCAATTTATAATATTAGTCATATGGTTTATGTAAACCTTTCAGGTTTATAATCCTGGTCAACAATGCACAACCATGGTCCAATATAACATTGTGACAAACATTGTCTCAATATGAAAATCAACCATGGTCAACCATGGTAAAACATGGTTAACCATTTTATTTTAGGGTTTATAGTATTTAATTTGGGGTCAAACATGGTTAGTCATGGTCAATCATTGTCATCCATGGTCAACCATAGTTAACCATGGCCCAATCTCGCATTGTCATAAATATTGTCTCAATATGAAAATCAATCATGGTCAACCATGGTTCAACATCATATTGCGACAAAGATTGTATCAATGTGTAAACAAACCATGTTCAACCCTATTTATTTTAGTGTTTATAAAATTTATCATAGGGTTTATATACCTTGATTTATAATATTTATCTTATGGTTTATCATAGGCTCTTACCAGTATGAAAATCGATCATTGTAAACCATGGTACAATGTCACATTATGCCAAAGACGGTCTCGATATGAAAATAAGACATTGTCCAAAATCGCATTGTGACAAATATTGTCTCGAAATTAAATGAATCATGGTAAACCATGGTCCAATGTTGCATTGTGACAATGATTGTCTCAATATAAAAATCAACCATGGTAAACTATGTTCCGACCTTGCATTATGACAAAGATTGTCTCAATATGAAAATCAACCATGCTCAATCATGATCAACCATGGTCACATTGTGACAAATATTGTCTCTCGGTCCAACATCACACTGTGGCAACCATAGTCATCCATGGTCAACCATGGTCCAACGTTTCATTGTGATAAAGGTCATCTCAATATGAAAATCAACCATGGTAAACCATCATCCAACGTCACATTGTGACAAAGGTTGTTTCAATATGAAAAGCAATCAATTGCGCTCAAGCATGGTTAACCATGTTTATTTTAGCATTTATAATATTTATCTTAAGGTTTATATAACTTGGGTTTATAATATTAACCTCTTGGGTTTAAATTATTCTCTTAGGTTTATAATATTAGCCTCTTGGGCTTAATATTATTCCCTTGGGTTTATAATAACTTTGGGTTTTAGAATTAATTCATTCTATTTATAATATCAATCCCTTAGGTTTATCAATCCAAGGGTTCATATTCCTAGGGTATAATATTATTCATAAGGTTTATAATATTAATCCTAAGGTTTATATAAATCCCTTGGGTTCATAATTCTGGTCAACAATGCACAACCATGGTCCAATTTCACATTGTGACAAATATTGTCTCAATATGGAAATCAACCATGGTCAACCATGATTAAGTGTCGCTTTGTGACCAACATTGTTTCAATATGAAAATCTACCATGGTATAACATAGCCAACCATGTTTATTTTAGGGTTTATAGTATTTGACTTGGGGTCAACCATGGTTATTCATGGTCAGCCATAGTTAACCATGATCAACCATAGTTAACCATGGCCCAATGTCGCATTGTGACAAATATTGTCTCAATATGAAAATCAGTCATGGTCAACCATGGCGAACCATGGTTCAACATCATATTGTGACAAAAATTGTCTTAATATGTAAATTGACCATGGTCAACCATATTTATTTTAGTGTTTATAATATTTATCATAGGGTTTATATACCTTGGTTTATAATATTTATCTTAGGGTAGATCATAGGTTCTTCTCAGTATGACAATCAATCATGGGCAACCATGGCCTAATGCAGTGTTATCACAAAGACTGTCTCAATATGAAAATAAACCATGGTCCAATGTCGCAATGTGACAAAGATTGTCTTAACATAAAAATTAATAATGGTCAACAATGCTCAACCATGGTCCAATGTTGCATTGTGACAAGGATTGTCTCAATACGAAAATCAACCATGGTCAAACATGTCCTGATGTCGCATTGTGACAAAGATTGTCTCAAAATCAAAATCAACCATGGTCAATCATGGTAAACAATGGTCAATAACCATGGTCACATTGTGACAAATATTGTCTCTTGGTCCAATGCCACATTGTGGCAACCATAGCCATCCATAGTCAACCATGGTCCAATGTCACATTGTGATAAAGGGTATCTGAATATGAAAATCAACCATGGTCAACCATTGTTCGATGCCACATTGTGACAAAGGTTATTCCGATATGAAAATCAATCAACCATGGCCAATCATGGTCAACCATGTTTATAATATTTATCTTAGGGTTTATGTACCTTGGGTTTATAATATTTATCCGTTGGGTTTAATATTATTCCCTCGATCTTATAATCCCTTTTTTTTAGTATTAATCCCTTGGGTTTATTTTTCCCTTAGATTTATTGTTCCCTTGGATTTATAATATTTATCTTTGTGTTTATATACCTTGAATTGATAATATTACTCCCTTTGGTTTAATACAATTCCCTTGGGTTTATAATACCTTGGTGTTTTTGAATTAATTTATTCGGTTGATAATATTAATCCCTTGGGTCTATCAACCTAAGGGTTCACATTCCTAGGGTATAGTGTTATGCATGAGGTTTATAATATTAATCCTTGGGTTTAATATAAATTCCTTGAATTTATAATATTGGTTGTCGGAATTATGACTAATGTGTTTTCCTTGATGGTAACATACTTGATAAAGATATCAACATGACGATTATGCAGTGTGACAACAAGAATGGACAAAGGTTGTCCTTGATAGAAATCTACTTGATAAATATGTCAACGTGATGATTATGCAGATCCTATAGGTGAGATGGATAAAGGAATATTGGTTCATAAACAAAAATATGATAAAGGTGAAGTTTATGAAAGTATACGTAGGTCCTGTGAAGAAAAGATGTGTACATAAGCAGATGTGATGAAGAAAATGAAAAAAAGTCACGTAAATTTTCGGCACCATGGTATTATAAATACCAAGGGTCTTTACCATGGTATTGGTCCATAGTATTGAGTGTGAAAATGGAAATTTGATCCTGTCAAAGAATACCATCAAACTTACTAAGGGATTGGCTTAAGGTATTGGCTAAGGCTCATATTGTATAAGTAGATGGAGATCAAAGTGTTAAGTGTGCATGTAATGGATTATTTATGAATGACTTAATTTCAAATAGTTGTGAATCAGGGAGCAAGGAGATGGATAAAATCTAATAGATTTTAAATGACCACATATTGAATAATATGTTTATTGTTTGATAGATCTGTGATGAAGATATTATGATGTGTGTCAGTAATAGTTTGCATGTCGAGATTTGGGTTTGATAGATGTTATGTTACAAAGAAGGTATGCGTCAATGATTACAGATATGTACATGGGTTTGACACTAAGAAGTTGTGTACATATGCAGATCTACTTCTCGGTAGTCACGTATATATTATTCAATATGGACATATAAGTATGCATGTGTGTTGAGTGATAAGCGCGTGCATATGCAGATATGCTTCATAATAGTTACGTACATCTAGTAAGGTTTTGTAATATGAGTTGTTAATGATGTTTGATCAGCTTTATTATGTTTTCTATTCTCTATCGATGAAGTCTCTCTTATAATAAGCAGTGTTTGATAGTCTTGGATGGGTTGAATTTCTTATGGAATGATATGATGACTGTATTCTACTGTGTGATGATCTGTATCTAGTTTAGTGATATGTGGTGGGTTTAGTATGTGATACAGTGGTTGATTAAATATGATAGTGATTTAGACTCAGTTTTTCAGTATGTTCGGATCTGTATGTAGGTCCTCTTAAGGAGAAATGCATACATACACAATTGTGTTGTAAAATAGTAGTGTATATATTATGATATGTTTCTTTATCAAGGTTTGGAGTAGCATCAGTTGGTTGCTATGATGAGTAACAATGTTTTCTAGATGTGCATTGATATGATATGTTCTAATTTAGTTTGACCTAGTTGCAATATTTGATTGATACTGAGTGATTGATTTGATGATTATGTGATTAAGTGTTTTGATACAGTGATTTATTTTAGTATTGTTATTTGGTATTGGGCTTAAATGATGGAAGTGGGTCTAGTTTGAAAATATAATGAAAAGTGGCCTACATGTTTGATGTTTTGGATCAAGTGGATCTACTATGAAATATTATGAAACATTGTCCACAGAGGTGTTGAGAGCTGGAGCCTCTAGTGAGGAAGTTGAAGCTTCCTTCTAGTGGTAGCTGGTGAATCAGATCAGGGGGTTGGAGCCCCCTTCTAATGGGTGCCAGTAAACGAGATCAGGGTGTTGGAGCCCCTTCCAGTGGCTGCTAGAGAATGAGTGAAGGTTTTATGCTTCTGTATGTGGGTGCCTGCATATTGGTATGATCCTTTTCTACTAAAATATTGTAATATTTTCTCCTTTCTAATAAAATATGAAGACAAAGACGATGATCACAATTGTTTTCTCCCACATCGGGTTTCCACCTAGAAATCCTAGTGTCCTCATCTGTTGATGTGTTTCTTATGTGTGACAATTTATTTTTTCCTTACTTCGCATGGTTATTATTCAATTAAAGGCTAATGAAGTAATGAAATACTGGTTAAAGTAGAACATATGATGGAATATATGAAAAGTTGGCTAACTCGATATACGTTGCTTTCCGTCATCATAGTCGCATGCATACAATAGCTTAATTAATGGCAGTAGCATACATAAATTTGAATAATAAATTGAAGGGTTTGAGTTTTAAAGTACTTATTCACACCCCGTCCCCCTCAGTATTTTTCCTAACAATTGTTATCAAAGCATGTCACTTTTTTTGAAGCTTAACCGCTTGGAGTAGATCAAGGATGGTGGGAAAGAAGAAGATAGATTGAAAGAAGGAGTCCAAAAAATGCGTTAGTGATAGTGATATATCAGATGCGGTGATATTACCAATGTCAAAAAATATTCAATCTTTGGAGCACCCTTCTTTCTATTAATTAAGAATGGAGAATACGATAAAAAATAACTATTATCTATGGGTTTTTATTCTAATTATGGTCTATTTCATTGACTATTTAATAACTATTATAGTGAATATGATAGTGAATCAACTAAACTTTCACTCATGGGTAAAAGTGAAAGTAAGCATTCTAAAGAGAAAATTTATTCAAAAATGTTGGCCCTAGAAGCAGAAGAACAAGACTTGTGATAAACAATCGATAATGAAGGTGTGCCTATGCTCAGAAATGATAGCTATCAACAATGGTAAGAAAATATGAAGTCTAATCTAATGAACCGTGATGTTTGGTATTTAGTATGGAATGGTTTTTACCAAAATTTCTCCATCGAAAGAAGAAGTGCAAAATAGCAGTAAGGCATTAAGTGATATCATTAATAGCATACCTGGTTCATCATTAAATATGGTTATGGATTATGCAACTGTAAATGAAATATGGGATAATATACAGGAAATCCATGAAGGAATAACAAAGGAAGATTGTTCATCAGAAAAACCAACATGTAACCTTATCTAAAGAAAATCATGATGCATCAAAATATGAATATGTTACTAATTCAGAAGAAGACAGAATAGGGGAATTTCTTAATGTTAGAATAAAACCAAATCTTACTTTGAAAAATGTTATTAATCTTAAATACAAGTTGCAGGCATATGATAATACAGGTCATATTAAATCATTAAATGTTGCACAACATTTTGAAGGCCTTGAAGCAACAATTGTCTCTCGAAAGGAAGATATTGAAAAGTCAAACAAGAAAAATGAAGAACTACTTCAAGCATCTAAAGAAGAAGAGAATGGGCTGAAGGAAGAAATTATCATCTTAAAGGAGAAAATGGAATAAGGAAGAAAGGTTGAAGAAGGAATTAGAAAGAAGTATCTTGAAAAGGAAAAGCAGTACCAAGTAATCGCGGTTGAGGTAGACATTCTAAAAGGTAAATTAGAAGAAAAGGATAAACACTTAAGATTTAAAGATAGTACTAAGATTTTGGATAACATTCTTAGTAGTCAAAGGTTTCCTACCATTAATTCCGAGCTTGGTTTTCATGGAACTCTAAAAGGAGAATCTAGTTTGCAGGGTCGTACAAGGATTTTGAAAGATAATATTTGAGATCTGAAATTCTTGTTAGAAGGATTATAGGTCAACTGGACCAACATCCAAAGAAGATGAATTCTCAAAATAAATCATTTACTCCCAATAATAGAGACTTTAATCGATTTTCTCCTCTGATCAATAATGTGGAATGCTTTATATGTCATAATTATGGACATGTCACAACCAATTGTAGAAGAATACTCTTTCGATCTCAAGAAAATAACCACTTCACAGAAAAATCATCAGCTTTCAGATACTCAAGTCTCTTTAAGGGGTATTGTTTTTCTTGCAAGATATTTGGTCATAAAGCTATTGATTTGAATAGAAGGAATATGAAACAGAAATATTATGATTACTCTGCTCGTATAAGATGTTATGCTCGTAACAAGTTTGGGCATGTAGCCAAAAGAATGCAAGAACAAATCTATGGATTGCCTCAGACAACATGGAAAGAAATTAGATAAGAATATTGATGTCAAAAGACCTGAAAAGGATATATCCAACAACATTTCTCATAATAAGAAGAAAGAAGAAGTACATATAAGGTTTGGTATTTATCTTTGCTCATTTGAAGAAGAAGACGAATGGTACATATACAATGGATGCTCTCATCACATGAATGGAGATAAGAGTAAGATGGAGTCACTCAAGAAAAACTAGTATGGTGAGGTTATTCTTGAAAATAATGCTCGAGCAAATGTTCTGGGAAAAGGTAGAGCCATAATTAATAAACATAGAGGAGAAGTTGATACTTTATTAGTTCAAGGGCTAAAGCGGAATATTCTAAGTGTAGGTCAAATGGAGGATAAAGGAAATGTAATTGTGTTTTCATCTACCAAATGTAAGGTTATGGATGAAGAAACTAGAAAATTCATAGCAAGAGGATATAGAAATCCAAAAAAATTATATGTTTTTAAAGAACTGAATTCTCAAAAAAATGAGAAGCATTTAGACAGAGTAAAAGAAGATGATCTCTAATGTAGTACATTGTTCTTAAAGGAATATTTTTCACAGTGACTGCAAAAGTGATAAGAGGTACCTGACCTCATCAAGAGCAAGATATGATTATTATGCCTTCAGGATAAGTGATGTATGATCTTAGGGGGAGCTATACATATGTATATATTGATGATGATTCCCATTTTGATTTGATATTCATTTTTCTTATATTACTAATAGTGCATTTGATGTAGCAACAGTGAAACATGAATATATAGTACAGGCTCAGAGAGAGTTGTGGCTATGAAAGTTCAACATTTTACTTTATGTATGCAGATATCATAAAGGAAAGTCACGTATATACGCAAGTGTTGTTGTAAATAATAGTGTATGTTTCTCTATGAAGAAGAAACTATGGTACAAATTGAAGGATAGGTTATGGTATATTTTAGCTAGTGGTTCTTTGGCCCTATCCTTTTGATGTTGACTGGTTATAATCTATTTTTTCTCAAATGAAACTTAGAAGTGATATTGGCTTATGTGGATGCTATCTGAAATCGCTTCTCTGATGACTTTACTAATTGATGAAGTTTCTTTAATGACTTTAATGGTGAATGAGTTGGCTATGACCATAAATGACAGTGAATGTTTGGCATAGGTTCAGGGGTAGAATTTTCTATTCTTTAAATGGTTCATTGCTGGTATTATGATTTCTTTTTGCATGATGATGTTCATCATATGTATATATATCATTGATGATGTGTAGTTGTTTTCGCTGAAGATGCATGAGGTTTTTATTCTATCATTAGTAATGATAAAGTCTTGGATAAAGTTGCACTTAGTGGAGTTAATTCTACATAAAGAGGACATGCATGCCATGGTCCTTATTAACATTAGTTTATGAAGATGAGCTTCACTCTCTACTTATGTGTTGCTTTCATTATATCTTGAATGATGCATCAGTTGCATATGGTGCAATTATGGATGATTCACATAATATTTCTCTTGGTTCTCACATATGTTACATGGTGAAGTTATGCTATATATGGCATGTTTCTTTAGGATTGTGGATCTTCATATATAGAGCATGTTGATATTGATAATATGAGATCAAGGAGATGGGTTACTAACAAATCTTGATTGCATAGTATTACGATTGATGATGATAAATTCTTACATGTTTCTATCTCTATGTCATGGGATATCATTAAATTGTAGATAAGTATGTTATGGATGATCACTTGAGTTGTCTATGGTGTGATGATTCTTCTTGATACACTTGATTGATGTTGAAGGTTCTCCTTACCTTTGATAGATGCATATGATGACATCATGATCCAAGAGAATGATATTTCTTCCTTTGAGGAAAAGGCAAGTTACATGAATATAAGAGGATGGTTGTTGATATGCTACTACTACTGCTGGGTGATGCTTGGAGACATTTCATATTTAGTCACATATTGATGATTGAAAGATTTTGTCACATGGTGATACCAATTGATGCTACATTGTCCTACCTTAGGATGATATTATTGGTTCTCACATATGCTGTTGATGCATGAATTTTTTAACCTTGATGAGGTCAAGGGGATGAGTTGATAATATATCTCTATGGAACAATCTTATGCTATCATTTGGTAATGTTGTATACCTAGTCATAGGTTGATGATATTGAAGCTACATTGGCTTATCTTGCATATTGATGATGAGGATGTGCATGTCGTTGTACATATTACTACTATGTATGTTACAAGATCCTATGATGATTATTATGGTCTTGATACTACATGGTGGAGGTATCTGTCCTTGGTTTTGATCATAACTGTCATATTTGTCTCTTGATGTAAAGGCTTATGAGTTAATGAATGTAAAATCTAGGCATGTTTGGACTATTGGGGGTCAAGTCAATTATGTATGTAATCTTATTTTGGGCATTTGATGTAATGTTGAATTAAATATGTAACCTTGCTATGTTGGATGATTGATGTAAGAATGATTCCCTGGTGATATAAAATGTCATATTTGGTTCAGTCATCTTCCTAAAGATTTATCATATGCTCAGGGGGGGCATGGTCCATGTCCATATTCAACAAATCATATCTACAATGATACTCTCTATATAGGGAGCAATAAGTATTCATTCAAATATAATCAACTCTTTACCCTTGATGTCAAAAGGGGAGAGTAACTTGTTATTTGAAGGAGAGTGCTTGGAAAGAAGCTTGGTATGTATAACGATGTGTTTACAGGTACCTACAACTGGTGGTAACAAAATACCAAAGTGGTTTCCATTAAGTCTAAAGGGGGATATTGTTTTCATTATGACTAATGTGTTGTCCTTGGTGGCAACCTACTTTATAAAGATCTCAACGTGATGATTATATAGATTTTATAGATGAGACGAACAAAGGAATATAGTTTAGATATATAAAATTGATAAAGGTGAAGTTTGGGAAAGTATATGTGGGTCTTGTGAAGAAAAGCCACATACATACGCTGGTATTATGAAGAGAAGTCACATACAATTTTTTCACCATGGTATTATGAATACCAAGGGTCTTTACCACGGTATTGGCGCATAATATTGAGCACAATAATGGATATTTGATCCCATCAAAGAATACCATTGACATTACTAAAAGATTGGCCTAAGGTATTGGCTAAGGATCATACTATATAATGAGATGGATATCAAAGTGTTAAGTGTGCATGTAATGGATTATTTAAGAATTACTTAATTTTAAATATGAGTGCATCAAGGAGCATGGAGATGGATCAGATATAATAGATATGAAACAACCACATATTGAATAATCTATTTATGGTTTGATATATCTGTGATGATGATATTATGATGTGTCTCTGTAATAGTTTGCATGCCAAGATTTGGGTTTAACAGAGGTTATGTTGTAGAAAAGGTATATCTCAGTGATTATAGTTTTGTACATGGGTTTGACACTAATAAGTTGTGTACATATGTGGATCTAATTCTAGGTAGTCATGTATATATTATGTAGTATGAACAAATATGTATGCAGGTGTGTTGAATGATAAGCCTGTGCATACATGGATATGCTTCATAAGAGTTGTGTACATCTCTTAGGGGTTTGTAGCATGAGCTATTAATGATGTTTGATAAGTTATGTAATATTTTTTTTTTTTTGGTCAATGAAGTATCTCTTATGATAATTGGTGTTTGATAGTGCTAGCTAGGTTGAATTTCTTATGGAATGATATGTTGACTAGCTTCTACTGTGTGATGATTTGTATTTGGTTCATTAATATGTGATGGGTTCAGTATGTGATACAGTGGTTGATTCAGTATGACAGTGATTTAGAATTAGTTGTTTAGTATGTTCATATCTGTATGCATGTCCTCTTAAGGTAAAATGGATACATACATGGTTATGTTGTAGAAGAGTAGTGTATCTATTTTGACAAATGGTTGATCAAGATTTGTAGTGGCAACAATTGGTTTATGTGATGAGTAATAGTGTTTGGTATTTGTGCATTGATATGATATGTTTTGGTTTAGTTTGATTTGGTTGCAATACTTGATTGAGAGTCAATGATTGATTTGATGATTTAGTGATTAAGTGTTTTGATATAGTGATTGATTTCAGTATTGTTATTTGGTATTGGGCTTAAATGATGAAAGTGGGTCCATTTTGAAAATGTGATGAAAACTAACCTATAGGTTTGATGTTTAGGATTAGGTGTATCTAGTATGAAATATTATGAAAAATTATCCACAAAGGCGTTGAGGGTTAGATCCTTCAATGAGGAAGTCGAAGATTCCTTCTTGTGGTAACTGGTGCATCAGATCACGGGGTTGGATCTCCCTTTTGGTGGTTGTTGGCAAATGAGATCAGGGGTTTGGATCTCACTTCTAGTGGATGATGGAGAACGAGTGAAGGTTGTATCCTTTTGCAGGTGGGTGCATGCGTACTAGTATGAGTTCGCATGAGTAAAAGATTGTAAGATGTTTTCATTCTAATAAAATATGAAGACAAAGACGATGACAATGATGGTTTTCTCCCACACTTAGTTTCCACCCAAAAATCTTGGTGTCCTCATGTGTTGATGTGTTTCTTATGTTTGATGGTTTATTATTTTCTTACTACTCATGGTTATTATTCAATTAATTCCTAATGAAGTAATGGCATACTAGTTAAATCATAACAAATGATGAAATATATGAAAAGTTAGATAATTGGATATACGTTGGTTTCCTTCATCATGGTTGTGTTCATACACTAGTGACCTTAATGATAGTATCGTACATAAATATGAATAAGAAATTGAAATATTTAAGTGAGTTTTAAAATATTGATTCACCCCCAGTATTTTTCCCAACATTGGTCAACAATGCACAACCATGCTACAATGTCACATTGCGAGAAAGATTGTCTCAACATGAAAATCAAGCATGGTCAATTTTCACATTGTGACAAAGATTGTCTCAATATGAAAATAAGGCATGTTAAAACATGGTTAACCATATTTATTTTAGGGTTTATAGTATTTATCTTAGTATTTATATACATAGGGTTTATAATATTAATTCCTTGGTTTTAATATTACTCCCTTGGGTTTAATATTATTCCCTTTGGTTTATAATACCTTGGGTTTTAGAATTGATTCCTTGGGTCTATTATTCCCTTAAGTTCATAATATCAATCCCTTGGGTTTATTAATCAAATTCAAATGAAAATCATCCATGGTAAAACATGGTCAACCATGTTTCTTTTAGAGTTTATATTATTTATCTTAGGGTTTATAATATTAATCCCTTGGGTTTTTAGTATTAATCCCTTGAGTTTATTGTTCCCTAGGGTTTACAATATTAATATTTTGGGTTTATTAATCTAAATATAAATCCTTGGGTTTAATATAAATCCCTTAGGTTTATAATCATGGTCAACCATGGTCAAACATGGTCCACTGTAAAAATGTGACAAAGATTTTCTCAATATGGAAATCAACCAAGGTTTAATGTCGTGATATGAAAAATATTAACTCGATATGAAAATAAATCATACTAAACCATGGTCCAACATCACTTTGTGACAAAAGGTGTCTCAATATGAAAATGAACCATGGTCAACCATGTTTATTTTGAAGTTTATAATATTTATCTTAGGGTTTATACATATTTTTGTTTAAAATATTAATCCCTTGGTTTTAATATTATTCAATTTGGTTTATAATGCCTTTGGGTTTTAAAATTGATCCCTTGAGTTTATAATATAAATTCCTTGGGTTTATTGATTTAAGGTTTCGTATTCTTGGGGTATAATATTATTAATAAGGTTTATAATATCAATCCTAGGGTTTAATATAAATCCCTTGGCTTTAAAACCATGGTCAACCATGGTCAATGATGGTCTAGTGTCACATTGTGCCAAAGATTGTCTCAATATGAAAATCAAGTATGGTTATCTATGGTCCAACGTCACATTTTGACAAATATTTTTTTAGTACAAAAATCAACGATGGTAAAGCATAGTCAAACATGTTTATTTTTGGGTTTCTATTATTTATCTTCTGCTTCTTATGCCTTAGTTTTTAATATTTATCCTTTGGGTTTAATATTATTACCTGGGTTTTTTAGTGTTTATCCCTTGGGTTTATTAATCTAAGGGTTCATATTCCTAGGGTATAATATTATCCATAGGGTTTATAATATTAATGTTTTAGTTTTTAATATAAATTACTTATGTTTGTAATCATGGCTAACCATGGTCTAGCGTCACATTGAGACAAAAAAAAATCAATATGAAAATCAACCAGTGTCGCATTGTGACAATCATTGTATCAATATGAAAATCAACCATGGTCAACCATGTTCCAATGTCACATTGTGACAACGATTGTCTCAGTATGGAAATCAATCATGGTCAACCATGGTTAATAACCATGGTCACATTGTGACAAAGGTTGTCTCCTATTCCCATGTTACATTGTGAAAACCATGGTAATCCATGGTTAACCATGATCCAAGGTCACATTGTGATAAAAATTGTCTCAACATGAAAATCAACCATGGCCAACCTTTTTCCAACATCGCATCATGACAAATGTTGTCTGATTATGAGGACCAATCATGGTCAACCATAGTCCAACATGACATTGTGACAAAGATTGTGTCAATATGAAAATCAACTATGGTCAACCATGGTCAACTATGTTTATTTTAGGGTTTATCATATTTACCTTAGTGGTTATATACCTTGGAGTTATAATTTTTATCCATTTGGTTTAATATTATTCCTTTGGGATTATAATCCCTTGGGTTTATTATTTCCTTTGGTTTATAATATTTATCCTTGAATTTGTATACCGTGGGTTTATAATATTAATTCCTTGGGTTTATAATACCTTGGGGTTTTAGAATTAATCCATGCAGTTTATAATATCAATTCTTTGGTTTATAAATCTAAGGGTTCATATTTCTAGGGTATAATATTTTTCATAAGGTTGATAATATAAATCCTAGGGTTTAATATTAACCAT